>NTPY01000031.1:35079-81218 GCA_002922825.1 Brachionus calyciflorus | reverse complement strand
CTTAAAAGAAAAATATCGGATCAAAATGATTTAAAGGATGGCGGGTCTTGACAGAAATGTTTAAATATTTGATTCGAAAGATAATTGTATATAATTGTATTTATAAAGGTAAGCTTCGAGAATAAATAAAGTTCGTTAAAGCTATATAATTTTAAAATTTTTTAAATTCTTGACATATGACAAAATGAGACTGCCTTCTCTAACTTTTCTTTATAAAACAAAATATTCAAATTATTTAAGAATTTTTAAATCGTTATGCATCTATAATTTCTTAGAATTTTGGAAAGAGACTTGAAAATTTTTTATTTAGTTTTACGAAAAATCCCTAGTTTATAACACGTTAGTTTTTTACGAAGAAAACTATTATCGAGCATCAATTCTACGACTACATGAGAAAATATCAAATACAAAACAAGATGAAAAACAAAGAGATCACTTGATTCAAATGGTAGAAAAAGATAATCAAATAACTCTAAACATAATTAAGCATGTGAAAAAGGAATACATTACCAAACTAGAGCCTTATCTAAATCAATATCATGTAAACTATAGAGATTTTTGAATTTTAATAACATTTTTAAAAATTTTAATCATTTATGTTTTAAAAAAGACAACAGTTGAAAAGCTTCATACGATACCTGGGATGTATCAGGTGTTACAGAATGCAGCCAATTCAATTAATTATTCAGAAATTATAAAATATTATGTAAATAAAGAAAACAGTAGTAATAGTCCATCGACCATTAGGAAAATTCTTGACAGTCGTAGTGACAAGCAAGCAAACAGTCAAATGCAGATAAAATCACCGTTACAACGAAAGTCCGATATTTATATGCCAAAGCATGAAATAGCTGCGATAGATTCACATGTTAGAGATGTTTGTTTCAATAATTTTAAAAGCTTAACTGACATCATTTATAGGCTTAGTGAAGTTTGTGAAAGCAAACTTTATTTAGTCAGGTAAAATTTTTTAATAAAATTATTAATCGAAAAATACATATTTAAAGTATTAAAACCGAATAATTTTCAAAACTGACGATAACTTCAAAAAATTTATGTAAATTCTTCAAAATTCAAAAAAACTATAAGTCAGAACTTATTTCATACTATGAATACCGGATACATAAACATTATTTCACATAAAATCGAAAGAAAATAAAAATTGACAAAAATCGAATTTCTCAAGTTTTTGTTTCTAAAATTTGGCGGATTTCTAATCATATCATTTTGCTTGTTCTTTTGATATTCGATATTTTCGCCTACTAAAATTTTTGTCAATTTTTGTTTTCAATTGCTGAATTCAAACGGTACAGGAGGACTAGTTTGATAATCTTTGGTTAAATGAGCTTATAGAGGAATAGTGTAAGTAGCCTCGAAATACTCGATAGGGAACTGTTAAAACATTTAAACTTGTTGTTTTAAAAAACTTTTCTCATTTATTTTTATTTATTTATTTATTTTGTGCTCGGTAATGACCAAGCATGACTAAAAAAATTCGATTTTTGAGTCGAATTCAATACGTAAATAATTGTAAAAGAAATATTAAAATGGAACTGTGAAGTTTATTTCTATTCACGCATTTCAATTCAATATTTCAAGTGATATTTTAGGATCCTTGAAAAAAGCGCACCTTCTTATTTGCGATAAGCAACGCACCCGGGTGCGGATTCCGAATTTTTCAATATTTTCAAACTTTTAAGATAGCATATGAAAGAGCGTCAAAAAAGCTTCAAAATGATACCCTAAAAGTATGCTTAGCTAATTTTAAAAGTAATTTTTTCGATGATTTTATATTTATTAGAACAGCGCACCACCTTTTTTCACGACATCTTACTCATTTTTTAATGCTCTTTCTGAATATGAACTTCTTTTTTAATCTCCTTTAGCGAAAAATTGTATAAAAATTTATTCTAAATTTGACCAATTAAGAGAATAAAATGGAGTTTTTTCTTTTAAGACAAGAATAAACTGATAAAAAAATTTTAAATTTAAATTTTTTTTATTAAAAATGAAAATTAACAATTTTTTGCTTTAATTTTTCACTTTACTCGCCCAGTCTCTTTAAAAATCGTGTCCCATGAATGTGACTCGATCCTCCCCACGTAAGTCACTCACGTGGGATTTGACCAATATTTTGCATGTGACTCGCATGTAGAAATTAAACTCACATACATGTGACTCGCATGTAGAAATTTGAATCACACACATGTGGCTTAATTTCAAATGAATTAAAAGGTCTTTCAAAAGATCTTTTAATGCATTTGAAATTAAGAAAATTTGTCTTAATTTTATTTAATAATTATTGATGTCACTCCAGTGTACTTAAATTTTTTTTTTAATTTTTAAGATTTTAAAGATTTTGAGATTTGAACAAATTTAATCTTTTGTTCAAATCTCAAATTTTAAATCAAAAAATAGTTTTTTTCTACAGTGCTTCTCATATACTTTATGTATTTACAGTCCACTTGATGTTTTCGCTAAAATAAAATTCAAATAACCAAAGTTGCCAGAACTGATAAATTTAGAGTTTAATGTTTAAAAAAACAGTAGCTTTCGGCATTCATTTGAGCTTAAATTTCTAATTGCTTTAAACTTATCATAAATCACAATAAATGAAAATTTTAATGCTTCTTTTAAATGTCGTTCTTTTTTTGCAGGCATAACACAATCTCCGGTTTTAACTCATGGAATTATTTGGAGCTAGTTTTTTGGAGCATATCAAAACAATAATTCTACTAATCTTTGCCTAATTCTACGACTTATTGCTAAAAAACGGTAGTGTCTTAAATTTGTGAGAAGTAATGAATATTTATCTATGTTAAATCTAAAATTATCAACTTAAGTCTAATGAAAAAATCTTATGGTAAGGTTAACATAGAATAAGTAAAAAGTTTTAATTGTTTGATTTTTTTTAAAGAATGGAACGAGGTTTTTATTTCATTCTCATTAGAAATCAAATATAACGGCTAAAATTTTGAAAAATAAACTCAAAATATTTCATTTTACTTTAAATGATTATTTTTACTATTCCCTTTTAAAAATATTACCGTATTCTCTTGCAGAGAGGCGCATGTGCCTAATCCCATCAAAACCATGTTAAAAACCCTTTTCCATTAATTTGTTAACATGGTTTTGATGGGATTAGGCGCATGCGCCTCTCTGCAAGAGAATATGGTATTTATTAAGATTAAGGTTAATTTGTATAAAAAATTTCACTTAAATAATGTTCTTCCTTAACTTAATATTTATGGAGATAAAAGTTAGACAGCTGATTAACATTATAAAAATAACCTCTTTTCATTTTTAATAGATAACTAAGTAAAATACAAGGATACATTTAATACAAGCATAGTTTATATCGGGGTTTGACTTTGAATGCAATTTTTTTCTTAAGTCACAAGAAATCTAAAATTTTATTGACATGTTAATTTTATAAGCTTAAAAATAATAAAAAAATCAATTAAATAAAAATTGCTTATTCTTTCTAAAATTACATTCAAAGAAAATCTTGGTACTGCACTGCAATCGATTTATGTCGTAGCGTACCGTAGCGTGGGAATCTATTATACTGAACAGAAAATACAGCTCAGTTGAGAATTTTTGTGAATAATCTATTTAAAGAAAGATTCTTTTCAACATAAAAGTTCTTTAAAAAAAATTAAATATTAGTTAATTATTTTTTTTTGGTAATCATTATACAAAAATTGGATTTCGAAAATATTAAAAAATAATAAAGTAAATTTTTTTTTTAATATTAAACTTTGGCTTAAAAATTGATCATATTCTAAATTTTTTCTAAAATCGATGATTTATTTTTTATTCAGTGTATTCACTAAATGTCTCTCATTTAGTCTCATTCATATTTTATAATTTCAGTATAAACGCCAATATGGTACGGTGGTACGCTCCGCTACGGTATGACTAGTATATAAAATAGATAGCAGTGCAGTAGAATAAAAAATGTGATACTTGTGCTGTACCGATACTGGTTCCCTTTAGTACTGGGACTTACTAGTACTGGTTTTCCCTGCACTGATCCCATCTCAGAAAAATGTGAAATCCTTCCCTTTTAGAAATTTCCTCAAATTTACGGAACTGATCTGAGCGTTTATTTTATAAAATTAAACTTTAGTTCGAAATTAAACAAGGTTCTACAGTAATTTGATTTGGCTATCACAATTTATTGTATAAAAGACATTTTTATAGCGAATTTTTATTTAGACTTTAAATTGATCATAGTTATGGCAGGTGGTATGGTAGCCGGTCATTTAAACGGAAAAATAAATCCCAAAATGATTTTTTTTAATTAAAAATTTTAATTTCATTTCTTTCTTTTTAGATAAAAATAAAAATTATTAAAAAATAAAATTAACAAAAAACAAAAGTTATTAATTTTATAGTCGACGCTGAAAAAACTGATTTGTAGACGTGGGTTATTTTATTACCTAACGTAAAGATGTATCATCTGATTCTTTTGAAAAATTCAAATCATAATTTCACGCGACTATAGAAATCAAATAAATAATTGTAGTTACAATATTATTAGGAGATTCTTTTAAGATTTTATAGAATAATTTATTTTATTACTAAATTTTTTTCAATAAAAATTAGTCTAAAAACAACTAAGAGCGTTTAAAAAAACTAAATTCTTTCGGTTAAAGCTCAAAAATAATTTAATATATATTTTTATCAAAATACCGTATTCCCTTGCTGAATTATGCAGCATCAGAACTTAAGAACTGGATTTGGTGCATGCACTATTCTACATACCTCCCATGTTAAAATTGACTTGACTTGTGATTCATGCAACAAACCAACGTCCCTAGTATTTGATGGTGCATCATTTATTGGGATTTCGGGTTTTATGCAGCATCAATCATTGGATCGGAAAGGAAAAATTCGATTAAATTTTTTTTTATTTTTTTAAAATCTATGTTTGGTGCACCATAAAAACTTGGAAATTAAAAAATAAAAAAAAATTTAATCGAATTTTTCCTTTCCGATCCAATGATTGATGCTGCATAAAACCCGAAATCCCAATAAATGATGCACCATCAAATACTAGGGACGTTGGTTTGTTGCATGAATCACAAGTCAAGTCAATTTTAACATGGGAGGTATGTAGAATAGTGCATGCACCAAATCCAGTTCTTAAGTTCTGATGCTGCATAATTCAGCAAGGGAATACGGTAGACACATTTTAATATTTTGAAAACGAATACGTTAAATTTTTTATAAAATTGCAATTATTACATATTTGAACTTTTGAACCTTTGATTAGATTAATTCTTTTGTATAAATGTTTTCTTTATTTTTTTCATAATTTTAATCAATTAAGATGGCAGAAAATTTAGCAAAAAAGTCAATTTATCATTTTTAAGGCTTATAAGTTATAACTGATAAATAAATATGATCATAATAAATTTTAAAATAGTCAATCAAAATTCTTAAAAATTTTTTATTTTTAGTTTTTTTTGTGATGCAATGAAGTTAACATGGGAAACGCATGTGCAACGCTTTTTTAAAGTACCAAAAATTTTTTTGAGGAAAAAAATGGTTATTTTTTCCGAAAAAAAGCTAAATATTAAAATAAAAGGGATCTTAACTGTAAACAATTGAAAAAAAGCTAAAAAAATTGAAAATTAAGATTTTTTCTTTCAATTAATAATTTTTTGACATGGGACATGCGTGGAAACATATTGTCCCACGCATGTCTCATGCTTTTTGATGAGACTGGGCGACTTTAGAAAAATATTAAATCTTCAGTCAAAATGTCATTTAAATGTATCAGATGGCTAAAATTTAAATTTAAACCAGTATTATTGTTAAAAACCGTCAAATTCAAATTTCCACGTTTTTAACGATATTCTATTCTAATTTTTTACTTATAATTATTTTTAATTAAAAACTCCATTTTATTCTCTAAATTGGTCAAATTTAGAATAAGTTCATATTCAGATAGAACATTAAAAACTGAGTAAGATGGCTTATAAAAATAGGTTTTTTTTTTTTTTAGTTCGGTTCAGGTACGGTTCGGTACGGTCCGACGTTAATTCAGTAGAAAAGCTGTATTTAAACTAAATATAATTTTTTTAAGCAGTGTTCAAATCCATCACCCGGGACTTTTATTTTGAGTCAAAATAAACTTAATATTATTATTTTCTGGTGATAAACAAATAAGGAAGCAAAATTTTTCATATTTCGGTGTAGCAAAGTTGTTACTTTTTTTAACAATTTAAAACTAAATTAACTTCACAGTCCTTTTTTTAAAATATTTAAAATATGATATGTATTTTTCAGAAATCTTTCGAATAAAAAAATTAAAAAAAAATTATTTGTTTAAATAAGAGCTCTTTACAAATATATACTCACCACTCAGTTGGAACAATTAAAAACAAATGAGACAGGTTCATTCTTGATAAAAAGTTATGAGTCTAAAGTTGAAAGTGTAAATACGATTTTTTCTCGTTTGTGCAGGTAAGTTTAGCAATTTTTTAAGAATTTTGAAAGAATTATCAATTAAATTTTAATTTGAAGCTTTGCCGGAATAGAGAGTCATTTAATTCGTGGTCTATGGAAGACTATTGTACAAGAGCCAGGCGAAAAAATTGAGATTAAAACTTTGTGGAATATAGTAAATTTAGAATGTGGTTGGAGATTTATACAGCCTTCATTTACACCAATAAAAGAATTTCCCAGGTATATTTTTTTATTTACTTAGTTACATCAACAATTTTTTCAATTAGATTTATTTTTATGTTTTCAAAATGGGACTTCTTAAAATTAAGTATTATTATTACTTAATAACAGCATAAAATGGCACCCAGAGTTTTAAGATACGAATAGAAACCAAACTAGAAACCAATTAACCGAGTTTTTTGGGGTAACGAATCAAAAACCTGATTTATCCTATTTGTCAGAGTACAGCTTTTCTACCGAAAAAAAAATTATTTTTTTTTGTAGGGTTTGAGTACAGGTACGGGTTCGCTTCGGGTATTGGTACGGTACGGTAGGGTACGTTCCGGCTTTAATTCGGTAGAAAAGCTGTATCTTTTACCCATATTAGATTCGAATTCATCAAGACTCTCATTTTACAGGCCATGATTCGATACATTTTATTGAAAAAAATATTTTTATGAGTTTCAGTTTACAATTCGAATAATTTGGGTAATATCTGGTTCTGGTAATTCGCTCAGAAAAATTTACTCTGAAAAAAATCGCGCCAATAAATCGTTCTAACGTCTTTTAAACGACGTTACGATTTGTTTTATTTGTCATGTTGAATAAATTCAACCTGTTTACCTTTTTCTGTTGATTTATTGTCATGTTTTTTAGTTACGTCCTTAATTTTTTTTTAACTTAGATTTGTGGTCGATTATATCCAAATTAATCTAAAAATTTTATTTGAAATACAGGAATATTATTAATTTTAAATGTTTTTTCATGAAGAATGTTTTTTTATATTTTTAAGAAGCTCCAAATCATAAATCTTTCTAGCTTTAAATTCTATTCTTGTATTATAACACTATAAGATCAAGTAAAGTAGATATGAGTCTTAGCGAACTTTTTTTCATAAATCTCTTTAGAAATAAGTGAGGATTTGCTATTTAACCAATCAGTTCTATTTGAAAATTTAATAAAATTGATATTTCGGAGGTCTTCGCCAATTTCAAAATTTACTTACAGTACAAACAGTGTTTGTTTCTGTATGTGTTTTCGTTAACTTATTTCAGTATTGTACTGTTTCATTTTGAAAAACCTTACAGTAAAACCTTGTTTATAAGCGCACCCCCAGACACCCCTTTTTTCAGGAGAACAGTTATCAGAAAAATTTTTATTTTGTGATATTATTATAGAACACACTTAACTCTACCAGGAATGTCATAATAAAAAATTAAATTAATTTGTTTAGAGTAGGATTTTTCTTTTCAAAGACGCGATTTTTAGTCGCTTATAAGCAAGGTTTTACGGTACCTATTCTTAAAGAAAAAAACTTACTATGCAAAGCTTGGTCTTAATTGATCATAAAATTGAATAAGGTCTCAAAAGCGAATAAAAACTAAGAAAAGTTTATGTTTTGGTGCATGTTAATTATTTGATAAAGAAATTAAAATTTATGAACAGGACTCTTTTCCAAAAGAATTAATGTTGTTAATCGGTAAGCTTTTGAATATTTAGGACAGCTTCTTATTTTGTATTAAATAAATGATAAGAAAGTAAAATAGACTGATCGACAGATCACTAATTTTAAGTTTCTTTTTCATAATACAACTACGGTCTCTTTCGACACTTCTACTAGTTACTTTACAGACTCTTTTCAAGATAGTTAATTTTTTCCTTTTGAACAAAATTTATAGGATAAAAATTTCCATTATAATCTTAACAGAATTTTTAAAGTTAAACAGAGATATTCAACTCGTTCCTTTTGGAATTTTTTGCAAAAAATAGATACATAGTTTCGATAGAGGTATTATTGAGACTTTTTTGAAATTTTCTCTTAGACTCTAGAAATACCTCCAGACAAATGACTTTGAAGGTTTGACTTTTGTTACCTCATAGTTCTCTTACCTTGGGATTTTGATACCTCCATCCTAATAAAGGCTCAAATATTGATCAAAATTATTTTTTAAATAAATATTTAAAAAGGTTCGTAAATATCAAGCAGACCTTAAAAAGAACCATGCACTTTGATTTCATTCAAAAAGCCTTAGTCTCATATATTAGAGATATAATTAAATAATAGTTTTTTTTTTGATCTCCACATGACATTTTTGTTCCTGCTTATTACCATAAGAAAAAAAAATTTTTTAAAATTTGAATTTAATTTGAAAATTACAAGATTTGACTATTTTTCTTCTAATTTCTTTAAAGGGAGCAAATTAATTATGAAGAAACAGAATTTTATTTTTTATCCGATTTCGATTCGTTATTCTACGAATTCTTACCAACAGACAAACAATGGCAATTTGTCGACGCACCAATAAATAATCTAAAAGAAAATTTAAAAGAATTCGAAAAAAATCCAATAATAACACCATACTTTCGAGTCTTAAACCTATCGATTACAGAAATGAATAATAAATTAGGAATAGTTGGCAAAGAGACATTTAAACTAGAAATCAAATATCCACCCGAATTTGCCGATTTGATAAATTTTCAATATCTTTTAAAATGCAACAATAATTCCTTGCAACAAAATAAGTATTTGTACACAAATGATAACGATCCGAATCAAGACTGTGATGTTTATGTTTTATCTGAATTAAATACTGATAAAAATACAATATCATTTAAGATAAATGCGTTGCCTGAAGTTGGTAATTATAATTTGACAATTTATGCAGCAGTTGAAGAAGACTTTCAAATAAATAAACCTATTTATAAAGCTATTATTTCCTTTAAAATTTATTGCTCCAAAGTAGTACCTTACGAAAAACCACCAAATAAAATAAACGATATAAAAATATATGGTACAAATATGAAAATGAAGCGTTTAGGTTTAAAATTATGGCATTTTAAACAAGGAATTTTGGGCACTGATCGAGAAGGAAAGCTTAATTTAGTCTTGCAAATGAGTAAGAAATTTGATGTTGATGCATTTTTGTACAGCTCTGATAAGGAGATAAGTCCTAAATGTCTCGAATTGTGTATACTTAAAAGAGTTGTGCATAACTTTTTAGTTTTAATTATTAATCCGCCTCATCCTGGTTTATATGGTCTAGATTTACATGAACCAATAACCAGTGAAGGCTATTTAAAAGAAAAAAAAAGACCTTCTATTGGAAAATTTTTGATTCTATGCAATTATCAAGTGAAATCGTTGTCGTTGTATCCGAAAGGCGATGATAGACAATGGGGTCCAAAGCAGACTTTTTATGATCTTGGTATGCATGCTATAGATCCTTATATTGATCCATATATTGTAAATGAAGATGGAAAACAGATCGAAATAGAAATAGCCATGCTCAATCCATTGACAGTATGGTATAAATTTGTGCATGATAGTAACGGAGCTATTAAAGACTTACAATATTATTGCTTTATGAATTATAAGAATACGAGTAAGTATGAAAAAACAGTGTCTTTTATGTTAAGATTTCCATATAGAGGTTTTTATCATTTGGCCATAATGGCTCATAACCAAGATTTTCCAAGGAAGCCAGATGAAAACAATGAGATTGTTTTCAATTATTTAATACGTGTTCAGGATCCATCGACTGATATCGAGCCTTTTCCTAAAATAATCGATCCAATTTTATGGAAAGATTGTTGTTTAATAGCACCGAAAAATTACTATTTAAATTCTCATGATGTTCACTTTTCTTTGCTCATACCAAGAACTATACAAGTGCAAATTACTAATGGCGAAAGATGCCTAGACAAATTGGAACCTAGAGAGATTGAAAACTCTTGGGTTGGTCAAGTTACCATTCATAAATCTAAATACATTTGTGTAGAAGCTGAATTTGAGAATAAATTTAAAAAGCTCATAATGTTTGAAAATGAATATTGCTAATAACTTTTTTTTTTATTATTTTTTTGTTCTAATGGTTTAAGAATTTAAATAAATTTTAAAAAATTTTTTTAGAACGTTCTCAATACAAAGAGTTTTGTATCCTTTAAAGAATGGTTAAATGTCTGATTCCATGCTATCTGAATTTAAGAAGAAAAAAAATTTATTACAAAAATTTTACTTAATTAGAAAGTTTTTACTTAAATACCATTGAATTCGGAAAAATTCGGTACTTTAATTAGTATATTTCAAATCGAGGGTATTTATATTTAAAGGTTGTTTATCTAAAAAGGATAAATTTCGTTTTCGTTGCTTCGTAACTATAATATACAATACTGGTCTTTCACATGTTCCCAAAATGAACGATCCGATTTTTGAACGTTTATGAGCGTTCCTTATCATTAAATTAACGTTCACGAACGTTTATTTTTTGAGAATGGGAAAATAGTTATTTAGCCAAAAAAAGTTGATTGTCACGTTTAAAATTTTTTTATGAATTAATTTAATGATTTTTTTGAATTATTTATCAAAAAAATAATGTTAGCTGACCTTACCTACAAATAAATTGTCTCTTTTCCTAATCTTTTTAGAAGATTTTTCTATTCATTTAATAGTACAAATCTAAAAATGCACCACAATTCTTAAAGAGATTATTGTTTCCCCACAATGAAATATCTCTTCCCCACAATAAGGAAACTTTTCCCCACAAACACGTTTCTCTTCGCCACAAACGACTTTTAAACACAAAAATATTGTGTTAAAGAGTAAAAAAAATTTTCATTCCAAGTTTTTATAAATATTGAAAAAAATCTTTTCGCCACAATGACTTTTTTGCCAGAATAAATATAATTTTTATACCAGAAAAATGGTTTGAAGTTGGAGTTATGCCAATTTCTAAAAATTTTCGGATGATTCTTCACCGAGAATAATGCTGAAAAATTTTCCCTCACTTATTTACAATATTGGGCGAATCATAATAATTTTGATCTATTTCATGAAGTGAACATGGGTAATCATTGAAAGAAGGGACTGTTCTACCAGTTCATCCTCATATTTATTATGAGAATTATTAAATTATTGATTTATTTTTTAAAATAATTATCCAAACGAAATCTTTCGTTTTTTAGGCTTTGAAATATTTTTTGTGTTGAAGAGATATTTATTTTTTTTTGAAATTTGTGCTTAAAAGTTTTTGATTTGTGGTGAAGAGATTTTTTAATAAAAAAGGTTGATTTTGTGGCGAAAAGTTTGGAGATGTGGGGAAGAGTTTTTTTATTGTGGGGAGAAGATTTTTGTTTGTGGGGATGAGGGAGACCCATTCTTAAATTCCATTTGCGAAGTTATCATATTAATCAATTTAAAAAAAAACTCTATGAAGGTTGAAACAACTTGAAACTTTTCTTAATTCCTAAACATATTGATTGAAACGACTCTTTTTTTTGTGTTAACACTGAGATGTTTTGAAAACATCTCATTTATTAAAAAATGAATTCGATTAAATAGGCAATCTGATATTTTAATTTTGTTTTTGATAAATGATTCAAAAAATTCATTAAATTAATTCATAAAAAAATTTAAACGTGGCAGTCATCTTTTTTTGGCTAAAAAACGATTTTCTCTTTCTCCAAAAATGAGCGTTCATGGATTTTCATTTTGGGAACATGTGAAAGACCAGTATTGTACAGTAGATGTTTTTCTAAAAAAATTTAATTACAAGCCAAAAAAATCAAGTTCATGAGTATTAGTTTTGAATTTGATAATTTCTACACTCTTGTTTTCAATAAATTTCGATTGATTATGATGATAATCAGAGAGAGAGGTAGAAAAAACATAAAAAAAAGTGTCAAAATTTTTTATTAAACTTTTTTTCTTAGATAATAAAAAAATTTAAAAGGGAAATTTATGCCGCATCCACTTTTTAGATGTTTTTTTATACCTGTCTCATAACCAAAACGATGATTATCAATAACATCTCATCAGTCAGTTATTAAATTAATGTCTTTTTTTATCTAAAAAGTAGAAAAAAGAAAAAAATATTGAAAAATATCAAATTCAAAACTTACATCAAAAATTTTTCTCGAATTTAAACTTTTTTAAAATTTTCAAAACTTAAATTATTTTGATTCAAGTCCACAATTTTAGTAAAATAAAAATCGATAAACAACTTATTTTACAAATATCAGTTGCGGAAAATTTAGACTCGAATCGTTGTTTAAGAAGATAACTTCGATTCTCTGGCCTTATTTGAATGAAATTGTCGGTAGAAAAAAATCAAATTAAAAAATATTTTTTCAAATCTGTTTAATAAACAGTGATTTTTTTTTATGTCTTGAAAACTAATAAACACTGTTACAATAATGTGTTTTTACCTAAAACTACCAAACTAAAAATCGTAAATTTACCGGAAATTACGGGTTAGCTTTGGTGAAAAATAAAAAATCGAAAAAAAATCAAATTTTTTAAAAAAAAGGTAAATTTTCACAAAATTTTTTAGTTGTTAAAAAATAAATTTGTCTATGGTTTCAAAGATTTGCGAAATTGAATTCAAAATTCAAATTTTAATCTTATGAATTTTAATCCTAAGAGTAATCTTTTAAGATTTAATTTGATTTGGAGAACTATATAGAAAACTAATAGCATTTTTCAAAGTGTTCTTCTTTTTCTATATTTTATTTTTTTTAAGATTTAAAATTAGAACAAAATATAAAAATTTCAGCCGAGTCATTTCGACTAGCCGGTGGTTTAATTAATTTAACAAACTCAAAATTTTTCAATAACTTTTTAGTCAAGTCATTTGTTCTATCTCCAAACCAAATTTTACAAACAAAATGCCCTTTTAGTTCGATAAATTCTTTCGCAATTTCTAAAGCTTTTTCTTGTAATTCAATTATAGCATCATGATCAAATGTAGATTGACCTGTTGAATTCGGTGCCATGTCTGAAATTACACTATTAGCTTTTTTACCATTTAACAAATTTTCAATCTTTATTTGCGTTTGTTTTTCAGTTATATCGGCATATGATAGGACATCTGCACCTTCAATCGGATTTATAAACTCCCGGTCTACACTAATTACTTTACCTTTCGGCTTTGAGGAATCTTTATTGTCTGAATTTGTCAATTGAATTGCTACTTGAGACCATGAGCCAGGACAAGCGCCTATATCAATCACTGTATCACCTGGTTTTATAAATTTATATTTATCATTTATTTCAATTAGTTTAAAAGCACTTCTTGCTCTATAAGTTTCTTTAACCGCTCGTTTAACATATGGATCTTTTCTTTGTCTTTCGAGCCAAATATTCGAACTTGTTCCTGTTTTTTTAGAAGCAAAAAATAACTTATTTATTAAAACTAAAGGTTTCAAGTCAATTTTATATTTAACTAACATTTTATTTTGATTGATTTTTTTCCATACTATTTTTAATTTTTTTATTAAGTTTATTTATTTATTTTTTAGAAAGAATTCTAATCGCTTTTGATCACATTATTTTATTTTTGAAAATAAAAATTATATTTACATTTGTATCACCTTAGAAATTTTAAAATTGAAAGCTAAAAAATATCAGTCTAGGGTTATATTTAAGCAACACGTCCATGTTATTGTCTGTTTGACATATTTGTCAAAATATTCAATTTTTTGTAGTGTAGCCCCAATGTATCCTGTTTTACTTATGTCACGAAAAAGAACAAAAAAACAAATGTTTTTTATAAATAAAAATACAAAAATATGAATTTAAAAAAAAGCGCATGGGAAAAAAACAAATTTTTGTTTCCTTTTTTTGGACCTTGAAAGTCGTGGTAATAATTTATGCGAAAAAGGAAACCTAAAAAAATTGCAATTTTATGTTTCCACAAATCTGAAACTTAGTTAGTATGTGACTCACCAGAGTTCGGGACTCGTCATTATTTTGATGACTTGAGTCCGAGTCAGAGTCATTGGGACTAATGCGACTTGACTCAAGTCGGAGTCTGATGAAATTTTTTTCATGACTCTCGAGTCCGAGTCCGAGTCTGACTCACAAGTCTGACTCCGAGTCATTTTCAAGTCTTTGAATTGGAAAATTTTCTTTTAAAAATACAAAAACTTTTTATTGAATTTTACTTAATCTCATAATTAAGTTTAGAGAAATATAACGTAAAAAACAAATAAAATTCAATGAAAAAGTTAATTAATGAAACATGTCAAAAGCAGGCAGGTTGAGTTTAATTTTAAATAGCTTTTTATATGTAGTACATATTATGTACCTTAATTTTCTTTCAAAAAAAAATATATTGTCAATCGACCCTCTTTAAAATTGAATATCCTAAACTTTGATGGCCAAGTTAGCCAAATCAAGGAATAAACTTTCTCTTTCCATCAAAAAAAAGGTCGATATTTGAATCAAATATACTTTATTAATTTTAATATTTTAAAAAACAGACAGTTTTTTCAATAAATATTTGGATGTTTAAAAGTTATATGCTATCAACAAAAAATTCGAAACAAACTTTTAATTTTTACTATATGAATAACATTAGTTTAAGCAGAAATCCTAATATTTTGAATTCTTGTTATAAAAACGAGTCTTTTCAAGTCTTTTTTTCTATTTTAAGACTCGACTTGAGTCAAAGTCACTAAAATAATTTTGACTCAGACTTGAGTCTGAATCTTTTTTGTATCCTAATAAAGGATTCGACTCAAGTCAAGAAAAAGTGACTCGAGTCAGACTCGAGTCGTGTTTGACTTGAGTCAAATTTTCGAGTCCCGAACTCTGTATGTGACTGCACTAAAAATTAAGATTTTAATTTTTTTTAATAAAAAACAATCTTGTAACATCTGCTTTTTAGTCCTTCATAAGGGTAATTTATAATTTTTCCCCAAATATTTTTTCCTCCTAAAAAAAATCCCATTTAGAAATATTATCTATTGATAAAAGTAGTAATTACCATGTTTGTTTATAAAGTTTGGATCAGTTAAAAAAATATTTTTTCAAGGGTGAAAAATTTTGAGGGCAAAACATTTTAAGAGGGGAATTTTTTAAAGAGTGAAAAATTTAAAGTGAAAATTTCACAAGAGGAAATTTTTCATGAGGAAAAACAATTCTTAATCTTTCTTAAGAAACCTAAGAAGTATGCAGGATCTTTCTGATATTTGGCCCAGGTCGATCCCATAAGAGTAAGGCTTAGAAAATTTGTGTTTTTACTTAATTGATTCTTAAAAAATAATAAATAAAAAATCTAAACCTTACTATTATGGGATCATACAATTTTGAGATCAGGAACATTAACTAATTTAATTAAAAATATTTTATTGATTTTTATTATTTTATTAAAAAAAATTTTATTTTATGTTAATTTGTATGTAAAAAATCAAAAAAACTATTTTTTTAACGTACTGGGATTATTCGCTATTTCTGAATTAATTGACAAAGACCTTTTTATAGAGACATTTGAAGAAGAGTTTGTGATGTCTTCCTCTTCTTCGGACTCGTTTGAGATAGGTATTAAAAAATTCTTTATTTTTAAACCTGGTTTAGGTATCTTAGTCAAATTGTATCTTCCATAACTCATGAAATATATTACAGATGCAACATGACTGCAACATCCAAGTGTTCTTTTTCCCGTTTTGCAACTACATACCCATCCAATGTCATCTATGTTACTTGAATTTGGTACATAACTAATAAAAATTTTATATTTAACCTGGTTTGAGTGTCTCGACTGCATTTTACAAAATATGATCTTTGCATTTTCATCACTCGCCAAATTATTGCTAACCAACATTTCATAATCTTCATTTGAGTCAAAATGTTCTGATAAATATCCGTAAGCTTGTTCAATCTGATAATAGCCAAAAGTAATTTTTTTCCTGATCATTTCAACGTCGAATTTTGGAAAGCCATCAAGTTTATAATCATCAATTTTTGTGAATGAATTTTGACTATTAAATAGCCTTAAATCCAAAAATCTTTCTAAATTATTTTTAAATTTAAGTTTACTTTTCATTGCTTCTGCGATTTCTTTAACATCATCTTTGTCAGATATTCTTTCAGAAAAAAAAACATTTATTAGTGCTGATGCTATTCGATAATCATCAGTTATATGTGATAGCATTGTATTTGGTGTTTCTTTTAAAGCCTTAAATTGTTGTTTAAAAATTCCGTTGATAACTTCTATTACATACCGACATTTAGTCACCAAACGCGTTTGATTGGCTTCACTCGAACTCATTTGCTTTTGTCCATCTTTTAAGACTTGAAAAAAAAATATGGATTAAAAAGTTTTGTTTGTTTCAGTTTATTTTTTAAAATTGCTAACAGGTTGGAATTTTACAATTTAATCCATAAGATGACTTTAATCTCGATATGCAATCTTTGAATCCACGATCGAAAATCGCTAGGTCACCTTTTTTTAATAACTCTCTTAAATCTAAGTCTTTTTCCATGACACTCTCCATTATCGAAGCATCATTTTCGACTGCTGCATAGTTTCCATAAACATCAATTATTTTGACATTAGAAGCTGTAATTACGAATGGCTTCACGAGGGGTCGCTTTTTATGACCACTATATAATTTCCGCTGAACCATGTTATTTGAACTTTTTTGGCAATAGCAATAGGTCCCATCGGCAATTATAGCAAACTGATCATCAGTTAGATCGAAAAGTGACTTGACCATTTCGGTATTCTGACCAAGCCATTGATCTCTTGAAAAACGCTTTGCTCCGAGATATTGAGGAACAAAATCTTTAAGCATGGCATTACGAACTTGGGCGCATATGTTACTCACAGTTTGTCGATACTCAATATCGAATATATTAGCAATGGTGTTTTGATCTAGACCTGTTTTTAACCAAAACAAATAGATTGCGATTGCTTGCAATTTTGAACGATTTTCTGATAAAATTAAAGATTTCAAATTATAAAAAATAAAAGAGAGTTCTTGTTTTGTAAATCCGGTTGTTTTAAAGCAGAGCTCTTCGCTAACAGTGGAAAAATCACTGAATTTTTTAAATAAACTAGATCTTTTTTGTTCACGATCTTTAAAGCCTTCAATCAGCTCTTGAATTTTTTCGTATGAAAGACTAATATTATTACTAACGATAGGAATTTTTTCGATGCAATCGTCTTTCAGGTAAAAATTTTCGGTAAGATGATCACTACACGACCGCGCTCCTTTTGTTATCAAAATATCGCGTTTCATGTAAATATCAATTATAGCCTCAACTGATAAGACTGTCATTGGTTTTGATCCAGTCTTTCTTTTACATATGAAACAAAAACTGTGTGAAGCATATCCACGAGATATATTTAAAACAGTTTTCTCACTACTTTGAATTAAATTATTTGAGTCGAAATTCTCATCTAAATTGTTATTTTCTTCTTGAACGCTCGGCACTATTGTTTCACATATAGACTGAATCTCGTCGGTACGCTCATTATCAATAATATTTGTTGATGTAGTTGGTTGTTCATTTTCAAATTCAACATTCAAATTCTCATCTTGAATAACCGACGAATAATTATTATCTTTTAAAATTGACGCTCCATTTACATTATTCTGATCTCGTTTTTTATAAAAAATTATATAATGCTTCGTACATATTATATCTCCAACAACAATTTTTCGATCAAAATACAAAGTCAACTCATATGCCAAATCAATTGTTTTTATTTCTTTGAGTTTGTTTTTTCCAATTATATCTCCTCTTCTTCTACAGCCTTCAGGAATAGGACAAAAGCGTTCTTTAAGTTTGTCAAGCATAGTTCAATTATATAAATTTTTAAGAATTAAATATTTTTTAATGCAATTTAAATTTTTTTTAAAGTTTTTTATAATATTTTTAAAATTTCATTTCAAAATTTTTTTGATACACGTACATAGTTTTGTGTTCAAATAATAAGCTGGGCATTCAAAAATATTGGATAAAAAATATCCACGGAAAAAGCCAACAAAAAATGCTTTAAAAAAAAAAAAATTTTGTAATTTTTTGAGTTTATCCTGATTTCAAAAATTTTGGGCCAAAGTTCAATGGAGATCCGGCGACGTCCTTTTCGATTTTGGAAAATATCAATTTTTTATCCTATTTTCAATTTTTATTGTAGTTCTAATGCGGCATTATTGATGGGTATTTCGAATTTTAATACTCCGTCCAAAAACGAAAATTCATTTTTTTTCCATGCACTTATATTTAGTCGAATTTAACACGGGAAAGATAGTCACTTATGCATGCACTAAAATTTGATATTTAACTTTTAGGGGTCATTTGACCAACATATATGTTGGTCAAGAAGTTCCCTTTGATGTTTTCACAGACAGATCAATAAATAAAACAAATGGTTTCAAATTATCAGCTACACATATGTGGGTATTAATCAGAGTATTTCCAATTTTGTTTGGTGAAATTTTGAAAGACAATGTCAATTATTTACATTTTATTTCTTTAATTGAGATATTTAAATCTCTCTTATCAGAAAAATTCGATGAGCCGATGATTATCGAAATAGAAAAAAATATAGCTAATTATCTAACAAACTTCAAGCAAATTTATGATGGAATTAATATAACGCCAAAACTCCATTTTATGATACATTATGGTTCTTCAATTAGAAAATTTGGAGCTCCAAAAAACTACTCAACAATGCGATTTGAATCAAAGCACAGCTACTTTAAGCGGGTTAATCATGTGACTCACAATTTTAAAAATATTACAAGATCCCTCGCATATAGACATCAGTATCTTCAATTCTTCTATCTTCAATCACCTATTTATTTTAAAACATATGAATTTGGCACATACAGTGAATGCGAACTACACTTAAGAGACCTAATTGAAATCAAATTAAATTCAAATCTGCTAATATTTTACAAATGGGTTTCGATTTATGGAGTCGATTTTTATCTAGACGATATGGTTCTAATTGAAATTCTAGATGGTTTGCCAAACTTTGGAAAAATTGATAAAATTATTTACAATACGAACACAATATTTTTTTTAATAAAAAAATTCAGAACTATTCGATATGTAGAATGGCTTACTTGCATTATTAACATACCATATAACTGAAAAATATACAAAAATCTGCTTAACATACATAAAAATTGTTTTTTTGAGAATTTAATTCATCAATCAAAAGAAAGTTTACTTAGCGTAAAGGAATAAGTATGGTAAACTTCGTCAGTACCTTATTAAATATAGCCAAATATTACTCTAAAAATCAGTCTGAATTTATGTTTGAAGCGAGTGCTGATAATAAAGCTAAAAAATTTCGGAAAAAATATGCAAAATGGCATTTTTTGAAAAGAAAAACAAGAACACTTGGTATTTTAAGGATGAAAATATATTTAAGCTTAATATTAATTAACCAACTTGTATTTGCAAATTTTTTTATAAGTCTAAGATTTGTGGTCATTTGTTGGCATTAGGAGGTATTTTAGACACAAAGTAATTTGTTAATAAATCTAAACGTGGAGGACAAAAGAAGGCAGTTAAAGCTTTTGTTTATGGTTCTGATTAAAAATTTATAAAATATTCATAAATGACTTTTAAATTTAATAAATATTTTTTTTAAGTAAAATAATGTATGCTGAACAGACTTTAAAGTATATTTAAAAGCCGAGTATATTTATAAGTAAGCGAGTATGATAATCAATAATGTGCGTTGAAATAGAAATAGGGCTTGCTGAAAAGTTTTAAAGGTATGTCGAAACAACAATTCCAACTTTTAGTGCACGCATCTATTCACAACGGTTTACGGAAATAATTACTGGACACTAAAAATTAATTGGATTTTCTCAAATAATTACTAATTATAATAATCGTTTGTGTATTGTCCTTTTTTGAGATGATTTGTACCAAATTCACAATGACCAAAAAATTTACGATTTTAAGTGAATATTAAAAAATTTTATTCGAAAAATTAGTGGAATTAAATTTAAATTAAAATTACATTTAGAAAAAAATTTAAACTACATGAGACAAACTTTTCTGTTTTTAAAATAAACAGTCTTCTTTTTTAATTTAAAATATAAATTACAACACCAAATTAAAATAAAATTATAAGTGCTTTATGTGACTTTACTGAATACTGTTTATTTTTATATTGTGAAAATAAAAAAAAAATGTATGCTTTTTTCACTGAGATCCAAGACAATAGATGATGATAATTTTCTTTTTTTTTATACAATTTATTAAAATAGGATTCGAATGTTTTATACGTTTTATGAGCCTATATTACAACACCATGTTTTTTGCTCACTGTTCGTCTCGATATATTCGGTAAGATTAAATTTGCTTCCATTTTGATTGGCTGTCATATTCATTTGCTTTGATATTAAAGCTCTTGCAACAGCCATGAAAGCTAATTCGACATTCTGACCCGTTTTTGCGCTTGTTTCCATAAAACTTACTTCAAATTGCTTTAAAAATAAATAAATTAATAAATATTAAAAGAAGTTAGCAATCAGTTTATTTAGATACAATGAATTTCTTTTTTGAAACAAATTTCCTCTAAAATACCGTTTTGAAAAACTTTCTTTTAATAAAAAGTGCAATAAATTTGAAAGCTTGTTTAAGCAAATTTTTTAAATTAACCTTATTGCTCGATTTTTAAGACATGTCATAATAGCAGGGTATTCGGTTTTTATGGCAGGGTGTTATAACATTAAAAAGATTATACAGTGACAATGCACTATTTTTAATAATGACATGTTAAATTTAAATTTAAATTGATGAAGGGTTAGTCGTTTAATTTAATTTTTTTTAGATACTGTAAATTGTCCAAATTATTAATTTTCCATTTTCAAAACCGCACTAAGCCCGAATTTCTGAACATTTAGATTTTTATATTGCATTTGATGCTGCACTAATTTTTTTATTTTATTTTAGGAGCCAGGTTAGTTTTTGAAAAAAATTGATTTTTATAAAAAATTAATTAAAAATATTAATTTTTTTTTTCGGTTAACCCAATTTTAAAACAAAAACTCGACTTTAATTCCGCCTGCACTAAAACAAAATTTTGAATTTTTAGAGCTGAATTAAAAAGCAAGGTAATACGATAACAATTTTATCAGATTTAAAAAAAACAATTTTTTATAAACAGTACATTTCTGAAATAAATTGATAGTCCAAGACGATGTTTAAGAGAATTTTTTAAGATTTTTAACAGTTCGAGAGCAATTTTCAAGGAGTATTAGAGAAATTTTTTTTCTTTAACCAAAAAATTCTTGAACTCTTGAAAATATTTAGAAAGTTTTCTCCTAAACACATGTCTTGGAAAATTTTTTTTTGTTTCCAACTTGCTTTTTAGCTGCTCTAAGACATTACCAATCGGATATGTTTAAGATATGCTTAAGTACATCTCAAACTATTTCATTAAAAAATTTCTTTATTTTATTTTTTTGTTTATAAGACTCAGGGAATATGTTAAAATTGTAATTACTTTTGCTAATTTTTCGCCTTGCTCTTTTGTAATTATTCTATTTGCCTTATCTACTTTATTTCCCAATAACATAATTACGACATCTTCTTCAGCATATTGACGAATTTCACTCAACCACGCTCGAACATTATCAAAACTGCTTTGATTTGTGACATCATAAAGCAAAAGTAAAGCTTGAGCATCACGATAATAGGCGTGTGTGACACTTCGAAATCTTTCTTGTCCAGCTGTATCCCAAATTTGGAGTTTACATTTTTTGTTATCGATCGTCACTATTTTATTCTGTTTTTAAAAAATAAAAATTTTTTATTTTATTTTTAAAATGTGATTTTAAAAATAGATAAATGTAAATTTAAGAGACCTTAAAATCGATTCCAACAGTGGCTATAAAGTTACAACTAAGAAAAGTATCGTCTTTAAAACGAACTAATAAACATGTTTTGCCAACACCACTGTCACCAATAAGCATTATTTTAAAAGTGCACTCGAAATCATCTTGATTATTGTTATTAGAAATAAATTGACTAGGTAGCAAAGAAGTTGGAAATAATGATTGATTATTTCGTTGCATTTTTGCTTTTAAGAAAACAAAAAAAAAAGAAGAACAAACTAAAAGGGAGAACTAATTTTATTTTGTTTTTGGTTCGGATTCTATCTTATTTGGCATCTTTTTTTTCTTAACATCTACTATGTAAAAAAAATTTACTTTTTTAAAATAAAAAAATAAATGATGAATAATAAAGAAAATTTCAGAGGAAACTACCTAAAATAATAAAAAAAATAAAATTTATTTTTTATTACCGTATTGCAAAGGGTTAATAATAATTTTTTTTTTTTAAAATGACTATTTTTAAAAGCTTCTAAATTATTTATTAAGTCTTTTTAATTGAATTTTAGACTTTTAGCTCACATTAAAAAAATAACATTCTGCATTTTAAGTATTCCTTTTCTAATAATTTAAATATATCCTGCTTACAAAAAATATTCGCATTTATTTCGAAAAATAAATGACAGTCATAACGGCTTCAATCATTTCCGATTTTTTGCTAAATTTTATTTTTTTTTTACTACTCCGTCTAAAAAAAAAGATTCTTGAGGTACACAAGCCAAAATTTTATTTAATTTTTTTTCTTAATAAATTTTGCCAAAAAAAAAAATATTTACTCAAATCCACATAAACTCTTACCGTAAAACCTTGCTTCAAAGCGCCCCCCTAAGGTCCCCTATTTTTAGACGAACGGACATCGGAAGAATTTTAATTTTTTTATATTTAAATGAACCTCACTAAACTCTATCAGGAATGTCATAATAAGATATTAAATTCATTTTTCTTAGGCACGATTTTGCCTTTCAAAGAGGCGATTTTTGTCGCTTATAAACAAGGTTTTACGGTAGTTATTATCATGATTAGAAATGATTAATTTTTTGATTTTTAATCTTTTGTTATTTTACTGGCTTAATTTGGCAAAGTAAAAAAAAAGAATTGGTTCTTATATTCAACGTTTTTTGAGCAAAAATTTTACTTTGTAATTAACTTTACATTTAATAAAAAATTAACTCAAGGTTCCTAGAACAAACATAATCACATTCTTAATTATTTGCTTTTCTTTTAAAAGACTTGAAATTACGAATACAATTGAATTTTTTTCATAATTTTAGAAAACATAGCTTTTAATTTTTTAATTTTAAAGCCTTGTTGTTCACCCTAAAAGATAACGTGAAGCATTCATAATTCGCAAAAAAAAAGGTGCTTAAGAAAATAGGAAAGAAACTTTTTAAAGAAAATCAGAAGAGATTATGAAATTGTCTGAATGAGCTATGTCGAATATCTGAATAATACTCGATAATTCGAAAATTTCGTTTATCAAAATTTTTTTTGTTAAGAACAAAGAATAATTAATTCAGATTTTTCTCTATAATTAGAATTTTCGACTATGTGCCTTTTAATGCTTTATAAATTTGACAATATATAGAATAGAATAATATTATTCCATAGAAATAAATTTTCGGTAAAATATTTCCGCCAAAAGAATTTATTTTTCATAGAAATTTTTATCAGAAATATTTTAAAATAGCCTAAAAATTTTTTTTTGTTGGAGGACAAGAGTGAGTAAAAATTTCCGCTTAAAACTAGTAAATTGTCCCCCAGAAAAATTCAATTTTTTTTTTGTAAGTTCGTCTAGATGTCTAAAAAAAAGGCTTTAGTCGGTGCTTCTAATCAAAGATATACAACTTGATGTAAAATTCTTGATCAGAATCTTAAAAAAACAAAATAATTAAAAAATGCTATACCTCATTTTTTTAGCTCTTAATTAATTCATTTGCCTAGGTGCAAGAAAGAATAACGTAGGCTGATTCAACGTGAAATATTAGAAATTAAAGCTTTTTTTCAATCAGAATTTAAATGATTATCACTAAATATTATTTATAAAAACCTTTTATTTTTGTTATTGCGTTATCACGAAACTCGAAAACCATTTTCATCCTCAAAATTGCATCCCTATTATGTCTCTTGTTTCAATTTTGTGAAATTTTTGTTTCTCCCTAAATTGATCTCAAGTAGTTAAGTATTTTAAAATTATTAATAAAAGTATCGGATTCTTATAATTACTAATCTCAAGTATACCTTTTAATATTTCTTAAAATATTTAAATAAAATTTATCCAGGAGTACTTTATTACTCAATAGTATAAGTAGTCCTATTTTTTATTCCATAAGACGCTTTTTTATTACAAAATATCTTTGATGAATCATTAGTTGCTAAAAATGGGTTATAAAATTATTGTTTAAAAAATTAAATTTCTAGTTGCTTAGGACTCGAACATAAATTATAATACAATTTTATCAACACAAAATTTACAAAAAATGAATGAACACATGCTATTCAATTAATCGACTTATGAATGGTGACACATGCAATACCAAAACTTTAGTGGGAATATAAAAACTGGAGAACATATGTTTCGTTTAGAATTAAGTATTTTTTTTTCTAATAAAAGAAAAAAAAACTTCTAAATCATTTGGTTTATTCGAATAAAAAAAGCATGAATAAACATTAAAGAACAAAAAAAAAATAAACTCCATTATTTAAGACAGTATTATATAATTCTCTTTTTAAGCATAAGGATTATTCGATTTGAGCTTCATCATTAAGAAGATTTTTCTTTAAAATTTAATGAAATGAAAATTTTCCATTTGTTTGAACTTGGAAAAATTGAAAAAAAAATTTTGAGATAACTAAGGAAACTAATTTCCCAGCTTTGATAATTGCTAAAAATGTCTTGATAAATTTACTATTAAGAATTTTGTCTTTTTTTCGCTTCTCTTTTTTCTTTTTTAGATAACGCAACATTTTGGGTATCTGTCTCATTTCAAAATGGTATTTTATATTTTTTGACTAAAAAAAAAATGATAAAATTTGACAAGTTTTTCTTGTTTAAGTGACATTTTAGTCTAAAATCTTATATTCCATAGAATGTATTTCAGATTGCTGTTTTAGCCTGAAAAAAAAAACAAAATTAAGTTGTTGAAATATGAAACTCTTGGGATTTTTTAGTCAAATACAGAAAACCGAATAAATAAGAAAAAAAAAGCTAATTAAAATTTAAAATCTTATTTTTTAAATCTTTATTTAGTATTAACAAACAAAAAAGAATAGCTCTCTCTTTTGATTTCCAATAAATGCCTGGAATCTTATGAAACCAATTTTTTTGAAATTAGGATTTTGAGTTTTTTTTTTTTGATTGAAATAATCTTCTAGTATTTCAAGATTAAGGATCTCTAATTGGAGACACACGAAAACTCTCAAATTAATTAAGCAAACAAAAATTTAGCTAATCTCAAGGAAATAATTATGAAAGTTGCAAAACAAATTATTGAGACATCAACATATATTATATTAAGAGCTTAAATAAAATAATTTTAATTTAGAATTAGACAGTTAATTCAGAAAATGATCTTTTAATAGAATTAATTTCGATTCATTCATTTCAATTCGTTCAATTTGATATAACTTTTTAAATTTTATACTTTTCATCATTAAGCTTTAAATTGCTAGAAATTCGCTTCGCCAAAATTTTTGCTTTCTTATATCACAAGAAAACGGACAAAGTTAAGTTTATTTTGACTTGAAAAAAAGTCTCAGGTGACTCAAATTTAGTAAAAACTTTTTAAAACCATTTTAATGACAACAGAATTTTCGTGATTAATGACATAACGTCGACTTTGCACTAAAAATTTTGTCCATGAACACAAAATTTATTGAACTAAAAATTTGAAAACTAATTTAATTCTCAACAGTTAATTATTAAAAAGAGTTAACCTAAAATTTACCGAAATGAACTTAATAAAAAGATTTAAATACACTTTGTGAAAAATTTTTATTATAAAGAAAAAATTGAAAAATAAATGAGCCTAAAAATTAACTTCACTTCTATGGACATTGCGTTGCAAACGTAAAACTTAAAAACTCATTTAAATCTGAGTTAAAATTTTAAAGTCAAATCTTTTTTTTAAATTTTAAAAAAGGATTGAATCTTAAAAAATTCAGCTTACAAGTAATTGCGCATTTAAATTTTTTGAACAAAAATAAAATTGAAACTGAGCAAAAATTTTTCTTGGCCAATAATTCGAATACAGCCAAGGACAACAATTTATTTAAAAGAATAAGTAAATTTTTTAATCGGAAATTAAATTTTTATAATTTATTAAAACTTACAAAAAATTTGATAAAAATGAGATTCGATAAAGAAAATATCTATTTGCAACTAATCAAAAGAACAAATAATTTTTATTGAGTTTAAGGCCATTTTTCTATTGGAATCCGGTGCCGTTCTCTCCTGATTGCTGAATTCTGATGAAAACTTAGGAAAGCCAAATTTCTCGTAAACATTTTTTATAACCCTGGGGCAACCTTTAGGATTGTTCATTCTATTTTTCTTAAATTTAATTTTGAAAAATTTATAAATTGTTCAAGAAATCTAATTTCGATGTATTTAGTAGATTAAATTATTATTAGCATAGAAAAGATTTTATTAGTTTAGAATTAATCTACTTAAATTTTTTAAATCACTAATTTTGAAGAAAAGGATATCCTTTTATTGTAAACCATTTATATTGAAATAATACTTGTCAAATCGTCAGTCTATATCCTATTTTAAAAAGAATTCAATTGATTTCATTTTGACTTATTGATAGGAAAAACAATTGTAGGAGGGTTATAAATTCTATGCCATAATAATAATTTAAAAGAAAAGTCCTCAAGTTTTTTAAAATCTCCAAGGATGAGCCTAGAGGTTTTTAAGAACATTAATTCTTTAAATTTGTTTTTATCTTAAAGCAAAATAAATGGCTTAAACGTAATAGACTACATAAAGTCTGAAAAACAAAACTTTTTTTTTTTGTGAAACCAAAATAGAAAATTAAAATCGATTTTTTTTTTCTTCTTTCAATGGAAAATAAAAACATTTCCCGAACGGAAAACCATAAAGGCAAAATTTTGAATAAGCACTAAAATTAAGATATAAAATTTTATTTTTTATAAATATTTAATTATTAAAAAAAATATATATTTTTTATTTTTTTTTAGCTATAAAATGACATAACTTATACTACAGCTTTGAGCCTTGAAGAAATCAGAATTATTTTTTTTTATTGTTTTGTTTTTTTTTTGTTTTTCGCTGCCTTATTCTCAAAAAAGAAAAAACGAAAAAAAAAATAAAATTTTCTTTATGCTTTCAACTCTAATAAAATTTTTATAATTATTGATTTTTTTTTCGGCTCGTTCTGGATTTTTTAGTTTAAATAAAGATAAAAAAGAAATAGAAATTCTGATAATAAAAATGAGAATGGAATGGAACGAGTAGTTTTTTGCTCAAAATCAAAAAATACTTTTATCTTTAGTGAAATTTCCTATGCTAAAATATATCCCTAGAGTAACTTTGAAATCACGCAAAATAAATAGGTTGCGATTGGACCAAAAAAGATTAAGACATGATATTTTTGTTGCAGAAGGAAATTATAAAGTTATTAAAATATGTGCTTTTTAAGATAAAAAAAAACGTAATATAGAAGTTTTAGGAGGCAATAAACAAGAAAAATAAATAAGACCTTAGGGACTAGATGTACATTAAATTTTCGTTAAGTTTGACACGAAAATTAACAAAAACGCTTCTCGAAAATATTATAAAAAATTAAAACTTAATTTCTATTCAGCCACGAAAATAATTATTTATTTTTGTAATTAAAGAACTTTAATAAAAATGATTAAGTTTTTTGATTAAAATTGAGAAAAGAAATAGTTTTGAAATAATTGAATTTAGATATAGCTTTATTATTACTATTAGTATTGTCAGAGTCTTGATATTTTTTTTTTCAAAATAAAATGTTTAAATAATTGTTTAAACTTTTTTTTATTTTGAAAATTTAATTTTTTTTTAAAGAAAATTACATTTTTTTTTCCTTGACAAATAGCATGTCTCTAGAAAATTAATTTTATTTAAGAGAAAAAATAATGTAAGAATTGTTATTTGTCTCATGTAAATATTCTAAAAAAGAAAATTTCTCTTCTGAAAAAAAAAAATCAATATTTTCTATTAAGTAAATATATCGCTTGTTTAACTAGGTCTCTCTTAAATTTACTCAATAATTGCAATAAAATAAATAAAAAATAGGGAAAATTAAGTTTTTTAAATACTTACAGTGAAACCGATTCCCACGGTGGCTGAAAAAGAACCGGATTGAAATTTACCTTGATCAAATTGAACTAGAACACTGGTTTTACCAACGCCTGAATCCCCAACAAGAATCGTCTTTTTTTTTTGTTTAAAAACTTATAAAATAAATTGAGCTCTTTAAATTTGAAATTACTTTGTGAATTGTTTCTTCGTTATAAGAAATTGTTTGAGCTTCAACTGAATTTGAATTCGGTATATGTATACTTTGTTTTGGTGTTGATGAACCAACTGATGTACCCTGGGCAAAATTATGAGATATAGAATTTGAATTTTCTAAATTAGCCTCTTTTTCAGTCATTTTTTTTTTATCTAAGAAATATCAAATAAATTAAGAAAAAATGAATTATTATTCGATTTAAAAAAATAATAAATATTAAATAATTGACGCAAACACCTTTTAAGGCATTAAAGTATTAATAAAAAAAGGAAAAAAAAATGCTCTTAATAATGGTATTAATTAAAATATCTTGATTTTTTCTTTTGATATTTTTATTTTATTTAACTTGCGTATTTCCCTTATGGGAATGCCTTCTTTTTGAATTATTTTCAAGTCTAATTACAATACCGAAAAAATATAAATTATTTTTGCTTTACATTCAGTTCTTGGAAAAAAGACAGTTGCTTTGAAAAATTGAAAAAGTCATTAAGGTTCAGGAAATGCAAAACGTCCACACTATCTGCAGATTTAAATTTTTTTTTTCGACAAAATAACTTAATTTTCTGGTAGAGATTTTTGTGCTTTTTCAGAAAATAGGTTATATATCTAAATTGTTGTTATTTTTGCTTTTGAATTATGCAAACTTTTCAAAAATTCAGAAACTTTGAACCCCTATTGTCAAAAAAAAAAATTTTTACCCCGAACGTTTTGCATTTCCTGAACCTTACCATTAAAACACTATTAAAGTTACCAATTAGTAATGATAACTGTAAAAAATCAAAAAACAAATTGAATATTTTTTGAAAAAAAATGAGAATGATAATTATTCAAAAGGTTTCCAAATTACGATCAGCTCAAAAAATTAAATAAAGAAAAATAAAGGATTTAGTCAAAAAGGCTAAGGCCTGATTAAGCGCTATAAATTTACAATTTATTTAAGGTGCATCAAATCATAAACGTTATTTAAAATATGACTGTTTTTGAGGCTAAATAACTCATGTCTATTCTGATAAAAATATTCTGAAAATATTTTGAATTATAGAGTTAAACATGCTTTAAAAAATTTGGTTTTTATTTTGAACAACTTGATTCATAATAAGCAAAATAGAGATAAATAAAGTTTCAGAAAGACTAAATTTTTAATGAAAAATGACCAAAAATAAAGTTTTTTTTTTACAAAATGACCTCAATTAAAATAGTTTTCTAAAAAATCGAAACCATCTTCGCTAGATATTATCATTATATATTTAAATTTTTTTTCAAAAAATTTCCGGAATCGCTTATCAATTGAGGAATAAAATTTAAAGATACTAATATTAATGACTTGGGGCACCATAAATCTAACTTTGATCTGTTTAAACAATGTTAAACAATGTTTAAACAATTAGGCTATACAATTTAGTTTATAAACTTGAAAATCGATCAAACTAAATCAATTTTACAAAAGAATAAGTTCAAAAGCTTCAATTTTTTTACTTCTTTAATTCGATTACTATACTGTGCCTTGTAAATTTTTGACCAGAACATTTTGTTCTAAAGATTTCAATTTAATAATAAAATCACGAAAATTTTGAAAATTATTTTAGATGAAAAGCTGCTATGATACCGCTAGATGAAACCAGGCTCAATACACAGAATTTAGTGTGAGAACATAAAGAGTCGATTTCCTCACATTAAAAATAATTTTTAACTTAATTTGAATAATCTTATCTTTTAATAATTTATTATGTTAATTGACTCTATTTTAAAATCTTCCTTCCCTCAGTGACGTTTTTTTTTATTTTTAATAACTTTCTAGTGTCAAAAAAGGATAAGGTACACAAAAAAAATTTTCTGATAAAAATTTTAAAAAAATTATTTTGAACCTTTACCGTCTGCATTTTATGGCAAAATTATACAATAAACCATCCGGTTGTAATGCATACCGGATGACTCAGAAAATTGTTGAAAAAGCTTTAAAATACAAGAACGAGTCGGTGTCTTTTGAAGACCTTTAATTTGAATTGTATACAAAAAGATAAATTTAACATTAATGATAATACAAAGTTATGGGAGTTTAAAATTTTAAATGAAAAAATCTTTAAATCGAGGCATTTATTTAATTCAAATGAACTCAAATAAAAGACTATTTTTGCGAGGAACGAGCTAATAACCAGATGTGTATATATAGAAAAAAATGAAATACTGAGTGATTTTGTTGGGACTCTATTAGACGATACCAAAGAATTTGATTGGGTAAAAAAATTTAAAAAAAAGTTGAAAATAACGGGTCGTTACTCGCATAATAAAAATCTTCTCTAGAAAATCGATAATAAAAAATAATTTTAAACTTTTTTACTCTGCACATTATGACAAAATTAAACTATTAACCCTTTTTCTATAAATTAAAAATAACTTGTACGCATTTTGTTTTTCGACTCTTCCTTAACTCTTTTTAAGCTCTTCCTCGACTTTTCCTCTGAAGAAAACAATCGATATGTATTTTTTTGAATCTTTTCCTTTTTTAAGAAAGGAAAGGAAGAGTAAAGGAAGAGGAAAGGAAAACAATCGTACAAGTTATTTTTAATTTGTACTGTATAAAAAGTAGTGTTGGGAGTCGACTCATTTTTTTTGGGAGTCGACTCGACTTTCATTTTTTTCGAGTCGACTCAAATTTTATTCGATACGCAAATTCGGACAAAAAGTTCATGCGCTTTTTAGGTGATATTAAAGTATAAAATCACATAAAAAATCAAATTTTAAGTTTTTTGTCTAATTTCAATGGGCTTTGTTTACAATCTCCTTTTTTAACATAATTTTTTAGTGTTTTAGTTTAAAAAAATTATTTTTAAAGGTGTTTTACACTTATTTTTTACTTAGGAAATTTTTTAATTATAATAAATTATCGATTGGAAGTTTCATATTAGCAATTTTTTTCAATCGACTCGATTCAGTGGTCAAAAATCCTAAAAAAATTGAGTCGACTTGGACTTTTTTAAAGTCGAGTCGAATCGATAAAAGAAAAATAAATTTTTAGAGAAATTGATTGAAAAATAAATAAAAACTGATTTTCAAAAAGCGCTAAGTGAAACTTTTAACTTTATTTTGTTTTATTTAAATGTTTCTGAATATTTTTTAAACAAATATTTTAAATAGTTAATCTATTCATTTTTTGTTAAGTTTTTCCAAGTCTTGGGCACTAAGTGAAACTTTTAACTTTATTTTGTTTTTTTTTTAAAAGTTTTCTTTTTTATTTTTGTTTATTTTTATAAATAGTAGTTTTATTAGAAATGCTAAAAGTCACACTTTTTGGCTCTTTACAATTATAAAGCTTCGCTTTGAATTAAAATATTCTTTATAAATATAAAAACGTCTTAATTAAAGTAAATTCTTTAAAAACATAAATTTTTAGGCGCTGTTATTTTTTAGACGCTTTTGAAAAGTGTCTTAGTCGCTTTTATTTTTCACAGTGTAGTCATATACACCGAATAACATCAAGCTTTTTAAAAAATTCCTTTATAAAATATTCATTACTTTAACTTACATTAATTTTAGATCTCATTAAAATCTCCTGGACATTTATATGTTCAAAAAGTGAATATTCATGAACATTCATGAACTTTCAGGACTATTTTTATTAGTACTAATTCTTTTGAACGTTAATTTTTATTCATAAGTTTTCAGATTTTTTCATTTATCTTCATAATTTTTAGGGAATTTATAAAAAAAATTCATGAATCAATTAGTGTTGGTTGCCGCGGGGTATAAAATTTCCTTCCTGGATTTTCAGAGAATGGTACAAAATCGCTTATTCTACGTTAAAGTTAAAACCTATAAACAATTTGTTTTACCCGGTGGTCATCAACACGGCCACAGCCTATTTTGGCGTTCGAGTGTCCGTCAACCGCGGCCACCAACACTAGAATAAATTTGAACGTTCATGAACGATGATGATTGTTCATGAATATTCATGAATAAATTTGAAGCGAAATGAAAATTCATTTTTAGAACATGTGAATGACCAAGATAGTACCTATATTCAACAGGTTTATTAAAACATTTTTATTCAACGTCGTAACAAAAAAATTTTTAAATTTTTTAAAGAAATTTCAAAAAAAAATTACGACATTTTACGAAAAATAATTTTAAAACTGACTTTTTACAAGTCAAAAATCGTAAAAAAACGTAAAAATGTTGAAATTATAAAAAATTTGCTCTTTTTTTAGTCTTAAAATGTTATTCTAATTATTCATTTAAATAATTAATATTTATATTAATCTTCCTCTTTAGCAATTACTAGTATGACCCGTTGCTTCGCTGCCGGTTTCTAATAATTAGAACATTTTTAATGAAAGAAAATAAATGTTAAAAAATATTATTTATCCGATATTTTTAGCTTTTTAAACATATTTCAAATTGTGGTTTCAATTTTTTCTAAAATGTTTGAAAACTTGCCATTTTATAGCTATATATAAATAAAGTTCAGAGGCTTATTTTGATTTTCATTAGTACCTTTTAAATGTAAACTTAACCCTTATCAGTCTGAAATATAAAAAGTTACATTAAAGGGATAAATGGATCAAAAATAGCCCAATTTAAATTATTGTTAAAATTTTGATATAATTTTCTAACATACCCGTTGAATTTAAAACCTTATTGAATCGCTTTAAAATTGTTTTTGATCCAGTTTTGAACGGATAAGTGTTAAGTTTTGAGTGAATATAAAGACAAAATTAAAATTTAGAATCAACCATAAATGAGAATCTTTATACTAATTTTCAGAATCAGATAGAGACGCTAATTTTATTAAAAATTAATAAAAGAAAAACTTGATTTTTTTCCCTTTTTTTCGTAATAAATCTCAATTTAATCAAAAAGGCATTTTAAAGTGTTACAAAAGTAACCCAATCCTTAAAGAAGAAAGAAATAATTTGTTGTGTTTTGTTATGGATACTTTTTGATCGAGGAAAAAGTAGCCGTCACGAAAGCTATGATAATTTTTTTTTAACTCAATTAATTCGTAATTTTCTGAATTAAAAAATAAATAGTATTATGAGTGAGATACTGCATTGCTCCCTAAATAAACTTGTGCCCGTTCCGTTAATTTCAGGAAAAGTGTTTTACTTTTTATAGAATTATTATTTTTACATTGATATAATGAAAAATTATTACAATATTACTCTTTTCTAATTTACTTTTCATTTCTCATTTTTGAAAGCCTGGTAAAAACACTAATCCCCAACGCTTAAAATTACAATGTTTCCTTAAAATTTTCAAAAGGTTACTAATAGATAAAATAAAAAGACAGTTCTAATCATTGGGTTCACAATATTTATTTGAATAGGTTCACAATTCAATTTGTTGAATTTTAGCTTAAATTTTTTGGAAAAATTTTTTCTAAAATAATTAAAATTCGAATTTATTTATTTACATTGACTCCGAGTAAATTAGCGTATTAAAGATGCTTGAGCTTTGGTTAAAGCATTTATATAAGAACTGTATTTTATTCACATAATAATTTTAACCAAGCCACATTGACCCGATATCAATTAAAAATCAGTAAAAAAAATTGTTACAAAAAGTAACATTAATCTCTATAAATGATTTTAAAATAGGAAAAACTTTTTTGTTGAGTAAAATTAGTTAACAATTAGGTAATTGTTTTAATTCAATAATTAGTTTATTTAGTTTAACAGGAAATAAGTTTTTTTTTTGCTTAACAGAACCTTAATTGATTATCTCTTGAATCACAAAAATAAAATATTAAATTAGTATTAATTGATCAATTAATAATTTTAACCTAAAATAATTGAAATTAATTGGAGATAATTGAAAAAAATAAAAATATAATTGGAGATGATTGGTAAAAAAACCTTGACCGATAAAAGATAGTTACGATCTAACTTTTTTAATAATATAGATAGATTATTATCATCATTAAATTTGAGATAAAATAATATAATAAATTAAATTAAAAAATAATGAATAAAGTAAGGCATTTTTTAGAGAATAGAAAATCGTTTATAAAACAAAAACTAATGATATGTTTTTATAAAATATCCGAAAATTACTTAAATTTACGTAAAATAAAAATACAATACTGTAAATTTATGTAAGGTTAACTGAATTAATCAAATCATATTACTCAACCTAAACGAATTTTTACTTAAAAAGAACAACAGCGGTCCATTGGTAAAAGAAATTTATAACTTTGCAATTTTATTTTAACCTCTTAATTTTTCCTGTATTTACTCACTGCTTTTGTTATAACAAAATTTTTGAAGATTTTAGTTTTTTAAAAGAAATGCAAAAGAAAAACCACAATACTGTTAGTATTGATTAAACAAAAAATGTTTGTTCTGGGTTGCTTATGCTTTCAAATAAAAATCACTAATAATACAAGAAATGTTATAACATTTAATTTTTGATTGCTAATTAAAGAAAGCATAAATTTTTTCTTATGTTTTTTCTTTTCATTTCCATAAAAATATGAAAATGGCTTCGACTAATTTTCAATTCATCCAAAAATAAAACAGAAAATGTATGGTTTTAAAATAGGAACACAGCTCAGCAATTTCCTCCACATAAAATCTGATGAAACCATCTTTTTTTTATTTTTATTTTTGTTTTGTTTTAATGATCGATTCTCTACTAACTTCTAATACTCTTTTGTTTTTTGTGGCTTGTCAAAAAATAATAATCAGTAATAAGAAGAAAAAAAATATTAGATTAAAACAATGACAAAAAAAAGATTCAATTTTATCTAATCTAAGGGGGATGATAATGGAAGCGAATAAAAAATAGAAGAGAGAAGAAACGGGAGCACTTAAAAACTAATGGATTTAAAAAAAATAAAAATTATTTTCTTTTATTATTTTTAAACTCTGCTTTCAAATAATAAAGCTAATAAAAAAATATATAAAAAAAAATTTGAAAATTCTTATCATACTTCAATATTTAATTGAATTTTATGTGATTTCAAAAATGAAAATTAAAATGATTGAATTTTTTATTTTTGAAATCATCACAAATCCAAATAATCAAAGTATTTTTTTTGTTGTTGTTCTAATGAACAAAAAAATATCAATGAATAGATTAATATTCCTTAGTAAATATGTAATTGTCATAGGAATTCAAAAATTGCATACGGCTTATGGTTTAAGTAAAATCAAATTAGTTTTTTTTTTCTTTAAATTCTTACAAGAAAATAATTTGTGTTTTTGTTGTTGTTGGTGCCTGTGAAGAAAAAAAAATTAGGAAGAAAATTTATTTTTTTTTATTTTTCTTATTCATCGTCAAAATCGAATAATAATTTGATTAAAAGCCAGGGTGATAAATTATATTTAGACTAAGAATAAATAAAAATTTGAAATAATAAGAAATATTTATTGCAATAGTAGTAATAATAATAAAAAATTCCAATAAATCATAATTGCAATTCTCAGTTAATTTCTTTATTACGAAAATTTGTCGTTTAAATTCTAATTTCCTCTATTCGATCTACTTCATCATGCTAATAATAGAACTAGTTTACATGGTTTGTTTTTTTTTTTGTTATCCGTCTCCTGTGTTAAGCAAATAGGTGGTTATAAAGTCTCTCTTTTTTAGTTTAATTATTTCTAATTATTATCTTAATGTCTTTAGGGAAATATCATTTTTGAAAATATTTTTACTTAATTTTAAAATGATTTAAAGATACCCTGTTTGATTATAAAAACTTATTTAAAAGTATACTTTTTATGCTTTATTCAGCTAAATAACTGTTAGCCAAAACCAAAAATTTTTCGCCACAAAAATTTTCATTTAGTCTTTTCAAAAACTTTTTTTCACTGAAAATAAAACTTTTTCATACAATTTTTAGACTTTTTTGAAAAAACTTTTCCCTACTGGAAACATAATTAAATGGTAAATTTTCCTGCATCAATTTTTCTTTTTAAATAAATTAGGTAAAGTAAAAATTTAATTTTACAACTAAATAGAAAATGGAAGATTTACTTTTTCTAAGTAAGTCGGAAAAAAAAAATTTAAATTTTTTGCTTCTTTTATTCGAATTTACTTAAGAAGAGTAAATTCTTATTTTGCTTTTTACTTTACAGAATTTACTTTAAAAAATTTGGTAAAGTGGATCATTTACTTTACTTGTTAAAGAATATTAAAGTAAAGTAAATTGGCAGCTTTGGTTATCAATCAAATGACATGTTCGTTAAAAATTAAAAAGGTTATTTTGAAAATTTTGCGAATAAAAAAATTGGTAAATTTATGTTATCAAATTAAAAAAATACGTTACCGATTATTAGAATATATTTGTTTATAAAAAATTTTTTTGACATGCAATCATGAGTAGAGTTATAGTTTATTTTTTTTGAAATTGAGTCTTTGTAATTAAGCTATTTTTAAAACTTTAATTTAAGTATTACATTAAGAGGACTAAGAAAGTTTAATAATAACACCAAAATTCTGACATTTCCTAGGGGTTAAATAATGAAAGGTCACGGTACATATTAAAAATAACCGGTTCTTTTAGTGCTAATTTGGGTAATTCTAATAAGGAGCATCTATACCTGATGAATTTTAGCAATTATTAAATAAAATGAATTTTTAATTCTGCAATTCTATCAATTTTATGTTGTAGCCGTACCGTACTACCATATCGTAACAGCGTACCAACGTATTCAACTGAAATTAGAAAATACAGCTTCATGAGATAAACATTTTGTGAATACTCTTTACCCGAGATTCAGACTACGACGGAGTAGTACGCCGTAGAAACGGTACGTAGAAAACGCCGTATTAGCCCCTAATTACGCCCAAAATTACGACGAAATTACGGTCTGAATTTAATAGTTCAAAAAATTGCGTTTCTAAAATATTTAGAAAAGATCTTTTGTAATATTTTAATGATTTTATATAAAAATTCTATTAAATTTTCAATTTTTTTTTACTTCTCCATCTTTTTTTGTATTTGATTTTTAAATGAATAGTTGGAAAAATCTACTCGCGAGATTCAGACTACGCCCTCGTAGTCTGAATCTCGGGTTATAAAAAAAATAAATATAAAATACAGAACATGATTAACTTATTTATTTAGCTAATTTTTTCTTAAATTTCTCTTTTGATATAATTTTAAAAACCTCAATTTTGGTAAAAGTTTTTTGATTTTTGTTTTTTTTGTTTTTTTTGACCGAAAAAATCACTCTGCAAAGCTTTTAAAGATACTTTTGAAGATAAAAAAAATTATGGTCTAGTGCAACAAAATTTGCTGCACCTATTGGCCAAGTCTGCAAAAATTTGTGCAATTTTAATTGCGTATTTAAATTATAGGCTCTTTTAGAAAAAGCGCATATTTGCAGCTAATTAATAGATTTTTGCAATTTTGCAATTTAAATTTTTTTTCTGCAAATTTGCACAGCATTAAAAAAACCTAAATTAAATACGCAATTAAAATTGCACAAATTTTTGCAGACTTGGCCAATAGGTGCAGCAAATTTTGTTGCACTAGACCATAATTTTTTTTATCGCCAAAAGTAGCTTTAAAAGCTTTGCAGAGTGATTTTTTCGGTCAAAAAAAAACAAAAAAAACAAAATTCAAAAAACTTTAACATGCCCATTTTTTAAAAAAATCGTTTTCAAAAAAAAATTATCGAAAAAATTTAAAAAATTTTTCTCCAAAATTCAGTGTTTTAAACACTTTTTTAAAGTGTATTCACAAAATTTTTATCTCATGTAGCCGTATCTTCTAATTTGAGTTTAATACGTTGGTACGCTGCTCGGCTACGGTACGACATAAAATTGATAGAAGTGCAGTATAGGTGAAACATTTTATACATGATTTTTAAAATAAAACCACAAATAAATAATTTGATTTGTTTGTATAATTTACTTATCTGAGCACCTTACTTCAAAGAAGCTAAGAAAAGTCCATTTGAAAACCAAAATCTTATTCAAGAAAATTAATTTTGTTTTTGCTAGCATACATTCGCACTCAGAATTTTTACCGATATCAAGATACAGTCGATTTTAGTTAGTAAATTGAATTCGAAATATCTGAAAACCCTATGTTAACAGGTTTTTATTTTTGCTTACCTAACGAACTTGAAACTGGTAAAAATTCTGGGTACTATGATAAAAGGGGGTGCTTTAATTGTTCTATTAAAAAATAATAAATACATATCTAAGAAAGGGATTAGGGGTATCGATTTTAATAATTGATCTGACTTGACTTTTAAGTATCAATTGTTTAAATTATTTTTGATAATTTTTATTATCTTTTCTTTTAAAAATTATAGACAATGAAGCTTAGTCACTTACTTATTAAAGGAGTGTGTCCGATTTCTTATAAAATTCAGCTTTCAATCTTACTGATCTAGAGAATACTTTAATTTTGTTTAAATTTATGCCATTTTTCTATTGAAATCCGCCACCACACTTAATCTTTTTCGAAGTAAATAGTTTCTTAGATTTTTATTATTGTTAATAATTTAATTTTTTACTTGCTTTAATATTTTTTAAGACATAAAATTAAGATATTTCTAAAATTGTAAAATTTCACGAATAACTATTCCTTTTAATTCGAGTAGAGTAAAATTTGTATAGAAAATTAGTATATTTCCTTGTTAAAAATTTGAAAATTTTTGTAAATTTAAAGCTTAAAATTAATATCATTCAATCAAATGTAGGGCAAATTACTTCAAGAACTGATATCAAGAAATTTTACATGAAAATTGAATTCTATATCGAAATTTCTACTCAGTTAATTTTTAGAAATACTTTAAAAGCTACCTCCAAATTATAAATTGAAAAAAAGGAAGATTTTAACAATGAGTGATAGAGAAAAAAAAGAAAGAATTTAAAATGCGCTATTAAGAATGTAATTTAAGTAAAATGAATTTTATTGGAAAATTTTACCCCTTTTTTTTATAGGAATAATGAACAAAAATGGCAGCATTCTTCTTTTTGAAATTCTCTGATAGATATGAAATATTTATTATGTTTGAGGAAACATTCAATGATTCTTTTGAAATTATCCTAATAATACGTTTCCCTAATTAAAAAAAAAACCTCAACAAAAAAAATGAAAATAAAAAAAAATTATTATTTAAGAAAGATTATAGACAAAAAACTTTTCAAACGTGATTTAAAAACATAAAAAAATTGAGAGCTTTCTTCATTTAAGAGCTTTAAATTATGATATTTAAAAAAATAAAATCTTTTAGTCTACCTAATAATCTTGACTAAAATTTTTGAAATAAAACCTTGATATAGTTAATCTTGAAATAATCAATTTAAAAAAAGAACGAATATTTATGACTATTAGCGGAATCACTTGACTATTAAAGAACACTAAATTTCTTTTTTGAGATTATTGAAAAATAACTTTAAAATCCAATAAAACCCCTTAACCCTCACGAACGCACTTGAATTCTACATACTTGCTTAAGGCGAGCTGGAACCTCGAATAATTTTTTACGGCGCCGTTCCATTAAATTTCCGAATATATATTTTTTAATGACAAACTTATGACTGATTTTTTTTTGTATTTTGTGACTAATATCGAATCCCAAAAACGATTTTCTACTAAGACTATTTTAAAACAAATTTATGAAATTCGGTGCGTTTTTGGGTGTTATGATTCACTATTTATGTTTTTTGAAAGTTCAAAATATTTTAGCTGCATTTTATTGCATTATTCGAAAGCGCATAAAGTTCAAAATAATTTTTATTAAGAAGTTTTTAGCGATTATTGGAAGAAGCTTATCAAAGTAAAAAAAAGTTAAGCAGAGACATTCAATTTTGATAATTTAACATTAAATATGTCTAGTCAGAATCAAAAATATTTAACGATTTAGAAAGCGCAAAATTTTATTTCTTAACTCAGTAATTGAATTTCAAGTTTTGGTATATAGTATAGTAAAAAGTGTTTGAAAGGCACTATAAGTGTGATTAATGCGAAAAATTGAAAAAATTTAGTTGTTATTATTTCAATTAAATTGATTAATATTTTACATTTAATTCAGTTCACACAACTTTTTCTATAAACCAATTGATTCAGCTTTTCGAAATCTACATATCTACATAAATTTTATAAAATTCTTCTTAAATTTTAAAATCAATTTTCGGGTCTTGCCTGTTACGTGACCTTTTGGGTCACGTAATTTGTGACCGGATGACTCTTTTTCGGTTTGGTGACCGGAATTTTTTTTTCAGGTCACATAAGTTTGGGTCACGTATTATGTGACCAAGAAAATAAAAAAATGGTCACTTAAATTTTTCATTGAGTCACATAAATATTTAAACTCTAGATTTTCTTAAGACAAAAATTTTTTTTGTTTTTATTTTTTATTAATAAAAAGGATACAAAATTTATATAGCAAAATTAAAAAGTGAATATTGAAATTTTTTACTTAAAATATCAAATATCAAAAAATTTGTATGGAAAAAGAAATAAAATATTTTGATTTTTTGATATAATGATTCAGTATTGACTTAGATAATTAAGATTTAAATAATTTATAAATACAAATTTTTTCACAAAATTTTTTTCTTGGTCACATAATGCGTGACCTGTTGGGTCACATTCAGTAATATTAAACCTAATTAAATAATATTAGACCAATCTCTATTTTAAACGGTGAATTGAAGTTTTTGATCAATTTAATCAATTCAAAACATGAAGACAAAAATGTTTCAATATAAAACTATAGAGTAAATAAATTTGAAAAAAATTTCACTCATATAAAGTTCTGCAACACTAACACTTATAACACTTGTAACACTTAAATTTTAATAATAACACTTAGTAACACTTAATTTTAATTATGATTTATAAAAAAACAAGGTCACACCCGTAGCTTCGCTTCCGGAAAACTACCGTATTTACTCGAAATTAACTATAATTCCAATTATTTATTTATTCTTCTAATTGAAGAAATAGTGCAATTTTTTTATTCATAATTCGAATTATTTTTCAATAGATTTTATATTAAATTAAAATTAAATTTCATTTGAGTTATTTTTTAGAAAAAAAAATAAAGATTAGAATAAATTATCTGATGTTTCGACATATGCTTAATTTCGAATAAATACGGTAAATACCGATTTTTTGATTGGTCAAAATTTTTTTTCACCTTTTTTTTTAAAATTATTCTTGAAATCTTTCATTTTATTTAATTAACCTGTAAATACTTTTTTTATTCATCCTTTATTGATCAATTTTTATTTCAATTTTTTTTTTCAAATCAATTGAACGAAGTCGATATCCATTCGAACATGTCTGGGGGTCATCACCCTAAGTATTTTTTAAATAAAAAAATTTGGTGTAGAAAAATTTCCAGCTAAAATACCTACAGTAAAAAAAATTGCTTAATAGAAAATAAATTTAATCAATTATATCTATTTATAAATTCTTTACAATAAAGGTGATTAAACAAAATTAAATGGGGAATTTTTGCCGATAATAGTATATTGGATCAAAAACCGCCCAATATGACATTTAAGAGATAAGAGAAAGCTTAAGTCAAAAATTACCCATTTGAGCCGTTTTCGACTCACTATTGAATGGATTAGAGTTAAATCTATTTTTAAGATTAATTAAAGTCGATTGATTAAATTAACAATTTCCTCATAACGAATCTAATTTTACGTTTAAGGAACCAATCGGCTATTGGTTTCAAAGAAATAAAATTTAGTTTGCAATTATTTATTGACCATAATTTTATAAATTTTTTAAAGTGGTTCTTTGGCCAAACTTATATCAAAAAAAAGTTGATAATTTCTGTTAAAGGTATAATTAAAAAAACGACTCAATTAGAGGGATGAAATAATAAAAAACTATAAATTAATTTAATAATAAATGAATGAAAAAAGAATATATTATTTCTTTCTATTGATTTTTCGATTTCTTTTTTTGTTATATTAATTAACCTGGACAAAAAAAAAATTTTTTATAACAATAATTTGACATTAAGACAAATTTTTAGCATGGTATCTTAAATTAAAAGTTATTAGCGTAAGTACATGCATGAAAATTTACCTTTTTTCACACATTTGACTTTTAAATAGTAAGATATCGTTCAAAAAGTTCAATCAAAGCATAAATCTTTCTTTCAAGATTTCGTAAGAAAGCATAAAAAATCTTAAGATTGTTTTTATCTTAATACATTTGTAATCTATATTTAAAACTCAATCATAGTTAGAATATTTTTTTAATATCAAATCAATCTTGAAAATTAAAAATTATTAGGAATTTGCAATTTAGTTGTATTAAGTCCATGGATATGTTCTAAAATGAGTCAAAAAGAGAAATAAGCGCCTCATTTTTACTATTAATAAAAAGAATTACATCATTAACCGTACTTTAATTCACTTTAATTTTATAATTACTTCTCCAAAATTAAAGGTTAATTCTATTCAATAAATAAATGATTATCAGGATGAATTTTTCTAAAGAGTGGTGTCGTAAAATTATGATATTTTGTCAATGATAATTTTAGTTTTTAGTTATTTTTGTTTTCTTGTGATTTTTGAATGAAAAATAATATTTATGTCAAAAATTTTCTACTTCTATTTATTTTTGTAAATACCTATATATTTTCACTTTTAACGAAAACATGTTAAACTTATTTTTACATTTTAACATGCAGAATTGTACAAGGCCATTTTTGCGGAACTTTTAGATTTCGAATAGAGACTCAATTGAATTTATTAAAAATTTAATAAGCTTTGTATTTTCTTATTATTTTAAACAAATTGCGTTATTTAATTTCAAAATTCAACATGAAAATGAATTATTGACAAAAATAAATTTCGCAATATTAAAAACTGTTTAAAATCTGTCATGGAAAAAAAAAGCTCGAACCCAAAAAAATTTTTTTGGATTTGAGCCAATAAGGTAAGTTAAAAAAAATACGACGAAATAGACTTTGAAACTGAATAAACTTAAATTTCGAGAATTTTTAGAATTTGATAATTTGAGATTCAAAAAAATCATGACGTCTGATACCATTATTATTTAATTACTGTTATTGAAACTTAGAAAACATTCTTACATGAATCACTTTCATTCATTGATGACATGCATTTTGGTCTAAATAAAACAATAACAGTCCTGGAAAGTGTGATTTTCCAATGGAATTGTTTGGTTTTCCGTCTTAGCATAATTTTGTATTCTTGCTTAAATACTCGGAGTTTATGCTTTTTTTAAGACCAAAAAAATTCAATTAAAAACAATCGAAAAAAATGAAAAAAGCTTTTCTAAAATATATTCATGTTTTTTTTGGAATTTTATCGGTCGCTTTATCAACCATTATTTTGGGCTTAGATATAACAATAATTGCTGAATCTTCCTATAGAGGTTCTATTTCAATTTCATTTTTCAATACCGATATTTACAATAGAATTCAAATAGCAACTATCACTCTTGGTATAATTTATGTGATCGGTATTGCTTTTTCAATATCGGGAAGCTTTGTTGATAAAAAAGTTTATCTACTATTTACAGATATAATAATTATTTTAATAAACATTCCGAGAGAAGGAATTGCTTTTAAATTTTTTATTTGTATTAATTATACGAATTATCAAATTGTTCAAGCTAGAGCATGTCTAACATTCGTCTCAGTAATAGCGATAATTGTAATTCACATTGTCTACTTTCTTTCAAAAGAGGATCCCACTGACAAATCATTCATAGTATTTGGCGTTTCATTTTTAGTGCTGGTTGGAATCTTCGTTCTGAACATATTTACTTTAATTAATTTAGATGTTGAATTTAAGAAAGATATCAATCCTAAGACAATCAAAATTGGATACTTCACTGAATATGAAATAGCTCAAATCGAACGGCATAATTTTACAAAAGATTCGAATTTTAATAAAAGAATTATCAGCAATTTATACGACGTAATTAAAAGTGATAATTTGAAAAAAGCTTTTTCTTATTGTTCTAATTCTTATCATTCACCAAGTTGTACTGATTATTATTTTAGAATATTAGATGTTGAGATTAAATGTGATTCAGAAACGGCAAAATTTTATTCAGATTGTAGTAGAGCTCATAAAATAATAATTCAAATTAAATATTTAGACAAAATGAATTCCTATCCTACCTATAAATGTGCGATTGTGGATAAATATACGTCATGTTTAGAAGGATGTTCTGGTTTGGCAAATTATAAACTTTTTTTAGTACAAGAGTTTAATAATAGAGTTGAGTTAGGATGGAATGGATTTTACAGATGTGAAAAACCAAAAGTTAATCTTGCAGAATACGTGTGACACCATTACAAAAGGATCGATTTTAGCAAAATATTTTTTGTAATACCAATAAACTTTTTGGTAGCATAGCCTATAAAAAAAAGGCTAACTTTTTACTAAAATCAGATCGTTAGATAAATTTATAAATTATTAAAATTTTTAAATCAAAAAAACCTAATTAAATTTCATTCTTTTTTTCAATTTCTTTTTTATTTTAACTCTTTGAAAATTAAAATCTTACATGATCAGTACACGGAGAACCAGTATTCAGTAAGTACGAGTACTAAGGGGAACCAGTATCGGTACTGTAACAGTATTCTTTCAGCCATTCCCAGTACAGTACCAGTATTTCAATGTTCAGTACTAAAATCAATGTGCAGTACTTTGAAAATAAAATTTATTTATTTTTTCAGTTGAGAAAATTAGGTATGTATATTTTGAGCCAAAATAATGTTCGGAAAAATTTTAAATTCAGAGCCAATTACAGTTAAGAAACCAAAACTAAATTAGAGCCAAAACTGATCAATCTATTTTCCCAATCAAAGACAAAAAACTTAGAATTAATAAAAAAAAGATATTTAACATTAATTAAAAATCTCGTTTACAAATCTTTTAAGATTTTTCCAATACAACCCATGTAAAAAAAATACTACAGTCAACTCGCTTTAATCAGAATACATCTTAATCCGAAATATTCGATAATACGAAAAAAACTGTCAGGCTCATGGTTTTTTAAAAAAACACTAAAACAATTTAATTGCGAGGAACGAGCGGTCGCGTGATAAGCAGTTTTTAGAAAATTTATAACGAAACTTTTGATAGACTTTACACAAAAAATTTTTATTTTCCATGTATTTTTTTTTAATTGAATGAGTTTTTTAAATAAATTAGATAAAAAACTTATCATTTTATCTCTCTAATAAAAAAGCATTGTTTAAAATAACCAGCACTAAAAATGAAACGCCAAATACTATGAATGATTTGTCAGTGGGATCCTCTTTTGAAAGAAAGTAGACAATGTGAATTACAATTATCGCTATTACTGAGACGAATGTTAGACATGCTCTAGCTTGAACAATT
>NTPY01000031.1:17875-34168 GCA_002922825.1 Brachionus calyciflorus | reverse complement strand
TTTTTATGGTAAAATAATCAAATTTCATCATTTTATTAACTTAAATTAATAAATTAACATAGTCTGTCTATTCAAAGGAAGATAATTTGATGTGATGAATCGTAATAAATGTGCATAAAGAAAAAAAGAGTACAAACGGAGTTTTTGGGGCTATTATTATATAAAACGCATATCGCTGTTTTTTTTGAAAAAACTGACCGGAAATTTAGCGATTTTTTTTCCATAATATTTATTTTTTTTCAACTAATATTGAGAATAAAACAGCAAAAAACGAATTTTTTTTTGGCCTTTTCGAATTCCGGTGAATACACTGGAAATCTAGTAAATTCACGATTTTTTTTTCGAAGAATTCCTGTAAATTTCCCAAAATTTTCGTAAATTCACCGAAAATTCGGAGAATTCACGAGAAATCTGGTGAAAACATAGTGACAAATCAGTAATGTATTGGTAAAATAGTTTGATAGTTTGAGATTTCTTGTTGTGAATGACCACAACCTACAAGTATCCTTATGGTCTGTCATTTTTATTAAAATTTATAAAAAAAATTTTTTTCCGATTTTTATTCTAAACTTTTGAAACATACTGTATAAAGAAGAACTGGAATAAAATGTAAAAATAGTTAGCTTTTATTTGTAATGTCAAAACACTAAATGAATAAAAAAATATCTTAAATAAAAAAAGAGTAAAATTAGTGAACATATTTAAACTTGTGAATTCTATAAACTTTATCACGGTATTGATGCTTCTTTTTTTGTTTTTCTTTGTCAAATAATTTGCTCAAATCAAAAAAAATTATCAAGCAGGCAGACATTATTAAAATAATTATAGCTATTAATGAAGCACTTCTCATTACTATTTTAATAATTATTATTTCATTTGATTCGATTTCGCACTTTCCACCTGAAAATTTTGAAAAACATTTGCATTTTGGTTCGGTTCCAGTATCAATACAAACTCCATTATGAGAACATGTTTCATTTTCACATAAATCTATTTTATTCTCACAATAATTTCCATAATATAAACTTTTATTACTATGTGCTGTTATACATTCACAAGTATAGGTTTTATTCTTAAAATTATTGACACAGCTTGAGTTATTTTTACATTTGTTTGAAAAACATGGTAGCGTATTTATGTCACACTTTTTACCTGCAAAATTTTCAAAACATTCACAAATTAATTCGATACTGTTGACTAATTTACAATATCCATTTCCAGAACAATTTGAAATGCAATCATTCAAATCCATTCCACCCTGCAATAACTCTAGAATTTTATTATTTTTTATTCTGTACAAATCAAAATATTCAATTTTTTTATTGGTCAAATAAGAACTGGTAACTAAAGAGTTAGAAAATCTATCAAAAATGTCTTCAATAGAATTTGTCACATTTGGATTACTCAAATGATTAGTGAAAAGTGAAACCGTAGAACTTTTAAATGATAAATTAATAGTCTCAATATTTTCAAAAGTATTTTTATTCCCGACATACTGAGTAACTGTATCATTTTTAAATGTTGTTGATGCATATTCTATCATAGTTGAATATTTATTTTGAAACAAAGAAAAATCTAGAATTTTTTTTATTACATTTAGTGAAAGACCTAAACTATTTCCTTGAAATGTCTTGATTAAGGTAAAATTATTTTTATCAAAATGTGAAATCGATCCATTTTGATAACTCGCAACTATTCTATCGTTTAAAACATCTATGCTTCTGATATTACTTAAAAGTGAGTAATTTTTAATTAAATTTTTATTTTGAAAATTAACAAATCCAAAATGGCAATTAGAAGTTGAATAAATACCAAAAGTTTCATTTAAAATTTTTAATGAAAGAAAATTTAAGGTTCTAAAATCCGAGATATTAGATTGAATTAACGATAAACTGCTCGTTAAACAATACAAACAGAAATCGTTGGTGCTTATTATTCCACAAGGAGCAAAAATAAAGCTCCTATTTATCAAATCAAATGAAAAACCTTCCTCTACGATGTTATTCTCTTTTAAGATTGAGTTGTTATTTAATGAAAAAACTACCATTTTAGTTTCAACATTAATAATCAAAACAAGATTATCTGCTATTAGATTTTTCATCTCTCCAATAGTTCCAAATCTGACATCATTGATCTTTTTAATTTGACTTATTTGTGGTAATGCCCAAAATATTATAAACCCATTATATCCAGCTAAGAGATGAGTACTATTTATAATTAAAATAGAATTGACTTTGTTCGTTTCATTTCCGTTATCAAATATTAATGAATCGCTTTGAACGTCCCAACCAACAACTTTTCCATTGTGTGTTCCAGCTAATATAATGTTTCTATTATAATCAATATCTAAACAAGTGACTTTTCTTGATATATTTTTTGATAGAATAACTAAAGAATCGTTCCAAATTTTTAAGGAGTTATCGTCCGAACCGGTCACGTAAAGACTTTGGCATCTAAAAACTTGAATTAGTCTCAACAAGCTCAGAAAAAATAAATACTCGATCTCTTTTATCATCTTTTTTAACTAGATTATCAAAAAATAAAATATATTTGATTTTATTTTGGAAAAAAAGGATAGGTAAAAAAAAAAATTTCTATTTAGCAAAAAAAAAAAAAGCTGTTTGAAAGGGATAGACAAAAAAATTAGATGTTTTTTATAGAATTCTGATAACAAATCGAAATTTCTTTTTGAGAAAACAGTCAATATTTGTTGAAATACTGAAACAATAGAAAAATTTGCATTGAAATTGTGCAATTTTGATTAAAAAAAAGTTTTTTCAAGTTTTTGTTCTATAAGTTAATAGCATTTTTTCGATCCAAATTTTTCTATTGTATCGGTATTTCAATAAATATTGACTGTTTTCTCAAAAAAATGTAATTTTTTTATCGGAATTCTATAAAATATTTAGACTTTTTTTTTCTTATCATTTTCAATCTGCTTTAGATTTTTTTTTTTTTGGTAGATCGAAAAATTTTTAATTTTTTTCATTTTATTGATTGGTCAATTAAAAAGGCTGCTACTAAAACACGGACCACCATTTTTTAAAAAAACACGGACCGGTCCCAGCAAGGCTTTAAACACTTCTGTCAAATTCCGACCACCATTGTTTTAGCACAAAATTTTACTAGCTTTCACGCAAGACTATTATCTAAGCGGTCGGATGCTTCTTTCGTCCTCCATCCTCATCAAAAAAGTTGAAAAAAAAATATGATTTTACGGACCTATACCTATCCACTCAAAAAATACCCGGACTCACCGATTTTCTTGTATAAAATCGACCCAGCTTTCGCGCAATACCATAAGCTTACCTTTATCATTAATTATTTTTAGTAAACAACAAATTAGAAAAAAATTTAAGTAAAATTTAAATTACAGTAAGATAATATTTTACTTAGGACTAAGGAAGAATCTAACCGCTGAGATAATAATCTATCGTGAAAGCTCGTAAAATTCTGATCAAGAAATTTGGTGGTCGGAGCTTGAAAAACAAATTTAATAGGTGAACAGGTTTATTTCTTTTTATTTTTAAATTTATTTTTCACTTTTTTTTGTACGCTAGTGAAAATCGCAATAATTGTCCGACAGATTAAATCATAGTCTTGCGTGAAAGCTGAGACAATTTTCTACAAGAAAATCGGTGAGTCCGGGTATTTTTTGAGTGGATAGGTAGGGGGTGTGAAGTTCATGTCAATTCGCTCATTTCAATTCGCTATTTTTTCTATAACTTTTTTTCGAAACATTAAAAAATAATTATGCAAAATGTTACAAGATGTAGCAAATTTGCTACATTCCCATTATTAATCTGCAAAATGTGTGCACCCAAAATGCAGAAAAAAATTATTAAAAACTCAGTATATGTATTTGCACATATTTTGCAGAGATTTAGCACAGTAAGAAAATTTATGTAGCAAATTTGCTACATATTGTAACATTTTGCAGAACTAATTTTTAATGTTTGGAAAAAAAGTTAAAGAAAAAATAGCGAATTTAAATGAGCGAATTGACATGAAATTCACAGCCCCGGATAGGTATAGGTCCGTAAAATCATATATTTTTTTCAACTTTTTTGATGAGGATGGAGGACGAAAGAAGCATCCGACCGCTTAGATAATAGTCTTGCGTGAAAGCTAGTAAAATTTTGTGCTAAAACAATGGTGGTCGGAATTTGACAGAAGTGTTTAAAGCCTTGCTGGGACCGGTCCGTGTTTTTTTAAAAAATGGTGGTCCGTGTTTTAGTAAAACCCATTAAAACATGTGTATATCTTTTTCCATTGTGTAAAAGAATAAAAATTAAAAAATATTGAATATTTTGAAACAAAGTGTAGCTAATTAACTAATGAATGCATTTCCGAAAATATATGTTGAAACATTAAGAAAAAAAATTTTTTTTTGTTAAAAAATTACTTTCGGAGGATTTACAAGCTCATCAGTTTGTAATTATCTTTTACTATCTTTTTCATATTCTTTTTACAAAAAGTATAAAAAAAATATATAAAAAGTACAAAAAGTATATACAAAAAGTATATAAAAAAAGTGAATCTTTATTAACGGGTCATAAAATGACTCATTTTAGCATTTAATGTAATTTTATATTTCCGACGGATAACCCATGTGAGATTCACATTACCATATTCTCATGAATTCTCAGTCTTCATTACAATATTCTTACATGTAATCCTATTTGAGATCCTATCCAGTCAATTTTAATTGTCTGTGGCATGCATGTCAGAGTTCCTTTTACAGACATTTTGCATGTTAGCCAATTTTGATTCAAAATTTGAGATGAGCTCGTCATTGGATATTCCTATGATTCGATTATTAACATAAAGCTAGCGTTTTATCGCTCTTCACGTTAACTGAAAAAATTAAAGAAACGAAAAAGAAAACCCCTATATGATTTTTTTTCTGAAATCGAACTATTCTACGCTCTAACTTAACTTAGTTAGAATACAAAAAATTTCTATTCTAACTTAAATTTTAATTAAGAATTAGTTCAATATGAATAAACTTAAAGTAATGTTTAACAATAATAAGCTTGAAATTTGGTTATTTTTTTAAGACTTTTTTTTTGGCTAATCTTTCTTTCATAATCTTTTTTTAAGTTAAAAAACCACCAATTTTCAAGCTTCTTGTTGTTAAACATTACTTTAAGTTTATTTATATCATAGTAAATTGAACTAATCTATATTATTAAAAAAGTTCAATCGTAAATATCTTTTTGCGGTCAAGGTTTTTCTAACCAATTATCTCCAATTATTTTTTATTTTTTCAATTATCCCCAATTAACTCCAATAATTAATATATTTTTTAGCTACAAAAAATTAAAATTAATTAATCAATTAAAACTAATTTAATATATATGATTTTTGTAAATATTTTATTTCTGTGGTTTATGATCAAAAAGGTAATCAATTAACATTCTATAAGAAAAAAAAGTAATTTGAAAAATTAGCTTCGAGAAGAAAAAAAAATACATTGTATATAAAAATTCAACATTACACTATGCTGATTTTTTACTTTTATTTTATATTACATGTATTTTAATTCTTTTGTTATATTAATCTTAATTAATCTGTAAAATCACCTAACTTTTTACTTTACAAGCGGGTTTAAACGAAAGCTAAAGTTATTCGGACAATCCCTGGAGATTTCCCCAAATTATTAATTAAATATAAAAATAAATATTATGCTGATTTGACTATAACGACATGTAATTTTGATGTTTTCTACATTTCAAATAAAGGCTATTTTTTAGTGCATTTTGGATTAAAATGATATGTCTTGATTAGCGAGTAAATATGTATATTCTAAAAAAGTGAAATATGAATTCAGATTAATAGACTCCTTTTTCAGCTTCAAATAGCTCAAGAAGCTGATTCCAAATTCTTCTTACCAGATGAATTTTTTCAGTGATATTTTTTTATCCATCGTATGAAAAATTTGAAGTACAGTGTATCCCCGGTTTTATGAACCTCGGTTTTCAAGCATAATTTAGTTTACAAAATTGAGATTTCATGAAATCGGATACTATGTTAAAAACGTTTAGATAAGAGTGGATTCAAAAGGTTGAGTTATTTTTTTCTTCATAAACTCGGAGATACATAAAATCCGAGTTCATAAAATCGAAGATATACTGTATTTGATTTTGATTCTAAATTAAATTTTTAAAGTTGTAAGATTGTACGCGTTAGTTTATAGATGTTTTTTTTTTAAAAAATTAAGGAAATTTTTTGGAATCATAAATTTAGATGCATAGCAAAGTATTTTTAGAAATATTATCTTTTGAGCAATACACAAAAGAGTCGTGGCTATTTTTGATTTCTAAAAAAAATTTTGGTCGAACTCTTTACATAAACAACACTACTTTTAATGTTTTTTTTGTTTAATTAGTATTTTTTTCCTTACATCTTATTTAAAGATTTAGTAAAACTCATTGGAAATACTGTAAAAACTATAAAATATTAAGTCTAAGATTTACAGTGCTGCTATGATACGTAGAATTCACCATATTTTACGTAAATTATGGAAAATTCACGATATTTTACCACATTTTACGCTAAAAACGACAATCTAATAATCCTAATTTTTGGTAAAATATATCGGTATTTATGGTAATTTACTTATAATTTATGTAAAATATGGTCAATTCATGCTATCAAAGCAGCACTCTTTTCTATTATTTTAAACCGGCAGCGAAGCAACGGGTCATACTAGTTCTTAATTAAAATTTAATTTAGAATAGAATTTTTTTGTATTTTAACTAAGTTAAGTTAGAGCGTAGAATAGTTAGATTTCAGAAAAAAAATCATATAGGGGTTTTCTTTTTCGTTTCCTAAATTTTTTATCTAACTATTTAAAATTACACGAAGTTAGCGAGATATCGATGTGAAGGACGGCTATTGATGTCATGGACGAAAACAATTAAAAATAATTAATCAATCAAACAATTTTTAATTATTAACTCATAATATGGAAATATAAAAATTATTTTTTTTACCATCTTTATTTTTTTAGTAAAAAACAAATTGGCGTTGTTGACTGACAGTCACTTTCAGTCGGGCGGTGGCGACCGACTACCGTTTTCTGGCCACCATCACTAAAATAAAAAGATAGGTCAACATTTGATGGGTTTTCGGTTAGAAACCAAGGCTAAACCGAACGAAAAAGTAGCTCCAGCAAATGTTGACCCAGCTTTCTATTTTACAGAAAAGGACATAAAATACAATCTTTAGCCATAACCATAGCTCAAACATCTTAAAATCAAAAGAGTAGTTAACGTTGATGTTACATTTAGAAACACTGTATCCGCTATAATCCACTATAATACAGTGGTTGTAATTTAAATGTAACGTCAACCGTATCTTTCGAACGTAACCGTAACCATAGCTCAAATATCTTAAAATTGAAAATTAAGGCTAATTAACATGGGTTACGGTTACGGTCAAAAGTTACGGTTGACGGTTGACGTTACATTTAAATTACAACGACTGTAACAAGAATTTTCTCTAAATTGTAACACTTCCTTCTTTTTGAAGCTTAAAAGTCTTATTAAATTCATCTGATTGGATACAATCCCCAAACTGAATTTAATCATGGATTGACAATGAAATAGTGAAGGACCCTTTACTTAAGCAACAAAAAGTCATTACTACCTTTACTGGTATTAAATATTTCCTCACGATTATTGGGACGAGAGACTTTTTGAGCAAATTTTTGTTTCCCAAGTTTTTCAAATCTTTTTACATGTAAAAATAATTCGATTATAGAGACTAGAGTCTCGATATATTTATATATTATCGAAACCTTTTTTAGTTATATTGACACATATTATTTAAATTTAACTTTTATTTCGAGATTTTATTTTAATTCATAATTTCTTCTATCTATCATTTTTTTTTTAAGTTTCTTTTTTTATTTCCAAAAAAAAACATTATAAAGGTTTCCGTTAAATTTTGATTTTCTTAAAACCAATTTTTAAAAATAATCTAATTAATGATGAAAGGATTCTTAATATAATAAAAAAGTGTATCTTGCTATGTTAAAAATAAAATTCAAAAAACTGAAAGAATTTAACGCTGGAAGTCTTCAGTTGAAGCCAAAATATTTTTTTAAATTTTGAATAATGAATTTCAAAACTTCAATTTTTATTTCTGAGAATTCTAGAAACCGCAGCCTCGTATTTTGAATAAAGAGAAAAATTATCAAAACTCTTGTTTTGTTTCCCTACCGAGTCTTGAGATGAATCTGGTTTCGAAAATTAATTCAATAATATTTAGCTGTAATTTGCTACTTAAATAAAATTTTTGAATGGAGAATTCAAGAAAAAGAATAAAAAAGAAAATTTCCAAGCGCTTTAATACAATTAAAAATGAACAAATAGACAATGGAAATTTGGTCGAATACTCGAGGAAGCGAATTAGTAATTAAAAAAGTGGTAATCAAGTTCAAAAATTATTATCAAGAGTTACTAATTATCTTTAATTTGAGACCAAGCTTGCCAGAAATAAAACAATTTACCTATCATTACACCTTATTTAGTTAAAATTACCAAAAAATTCCCAAAAAAAGACTAAAAATGGTCTGAAAAAAGAAAAACCTAGGACCTAAAACGACTAAAAATTTGACAGACAAAACAGACATGTTCTAAATTTTCCAGACATACTAATTAAGTGAATAATGTATATAATTTTAAAAGACAAGTTCAAGTTTCAAGGTTAATCAACAGGCTAGTGCCCATATCTATTTCTAGACTGATTAACACCTCTCTTATTAATTAATTTAAAATAAAAAAAAATTATTATGTTTAAAAATTCTTTTTTTGTTCATTAAAAAAAAAAAAATTAAAGTTTTCTAAATTTCAAAAAACAAAACATTTTAAATTCATATTTTATTTATCAAAAATATTGATTGATTTTTCATAAATCAAGTTGATGTTGTTAAACATTGAAAATTTAAATGTACTAAACTTAAGGCACAATTTATCAACAATGAATTTATTCGATAATCTTGAATAAATATAACTAAATGTATTTTCACCACTTTTTGTTCTTGATCCACATTCAATCATTTGATCTTTATTTCTTAAATCATATTTCAGATTTCGAGTCTCATTTTTAACTAACTGTTCTTTTAAAAGTGGTGGGAGTTAGCAAAATTAATTATCTTGAAAGAAAATGTTAACATTCGTTCTAGGGCTCTATGCTGAAAAGCAAAAAGACCATATTTTTCTAACAAGTTATTTAATTCATTAAAATTCGATGCAAGTTATTTAATTCGAACAAGTTATTTAATTCATTTAAATCCGCAATTCGCTAATCGCTGTATTGCTTCTTTAGAAAAATACAAAACTAATGTAAATACAAAGTCAAAGTAAGGTAAAATAAATGTTTTAAAAAATTGAATTTTTACAGAAGAATATAAATAAAATAATCTTTTTATCGAAAAAAGTTTTTTATTTACAGCAAGACAGACTTCTGAAACTAATTTCATAAAATATAGTTTATCATCAATAGTAAAACGTAAAAGTCTAAACTCGCTAACAACATCAATTGAAGCCCCCTTGATTTCAATTTTTTTAGGGATTTCTATTTTTTTTTTTAGTAAAAATCATAAAAAACGTCTTATTCCAGTTTATATCGACCTTATTAAAGTAACACCACTCATTTAAATCCTCAATTATTCGTTCAAAATCTTTCAAAATCTCTTCTAAATTTTCCCCAGACTTGGCTAAGGTCGTGTCATCCGCAAAGAGCTTGCCAGAAAAAAAACAATTTACCTATCATTACACCATATTTAGTTAAAATTACCAAAAAATTCCCAAAAAAAGACTAAAAATGGTCTGAAAAAAGAAAAACCTAGGACCTAAAACGACTAAAAATTTTAGATAATTTGAAAGATGAAACAGAGGTCAAAACATATCTGTAAAGTTTTGGCTTCTTCTGTGAAAAAATTAACGACAGGAATAAATCAAAAAATTAGAAAATATAAATAAAAAACAGACATGTTCTAAATTTTTCAGACATACTTATTAAGTGAATAATTTTAAAAGACTAGTTTATTTGAAATTGATAAAATAAAAATCGTATAATATATCCGAATTAAAGAATTCTAACCATAAAATTAGCCACAGTTAGCCATTTGACGAGGCAAAGCCGAGTCACATGGCTAATTAGGATTGTTTTAATAAAATATTTATAAGTGGGTCATTAGGATTTAGGGGAGGTTATAGTAGAGGGTTAGCCATAAAAACCTTTATTTTACAGAACAAAATAATGAGAAAAAAAATAAATAAAGTAAATACATTTAATAGATCAGGTAAGGGAAGATCTCTTGGGCAATATAATTCGTGAATAAAAATATATTTAATAAAAAAAGGTTAATAAATTTTATCAAGTAATGAAAAATTATTATTTAGAAAAAACAACTTTTAAACTTTAATAAGGAGAGTTATTAATCAATCTATTTTTATTTATGAATAAATTAATCTCGTAAAATAACCATAAATTTATCTAAGCGTCTTTATTAAGTCAAATTTTACTTTTCGAATACTTATTTACCACAAAAATCAAAAACAATAATTTAGAAACATTTTTTTAGAAATTTTAGCATAATAAAATAATTAAATTGTGGAAATATTAAATGATTTGATAAATTATCTGAAATTTAATAACTAAAAAGACTTAAAAAATAAAAATTAAGTAAAGGGTGTGAAGGGGAATCTTTCAAAAATATTAAGTAAAGCGTGTAAAGGGAGTAAAGGGGACTTATTTAATTAAAAATAAGTAAAGGTAGTAAAGAGCAATCTCTAATAAATAATAAGTAAAGGGTGTAACGGGATTAAAGAGGACTATTTTAATAAAAGACAAGTAATAAAAGGACTTATTTTCTTAGTTCTTCGAGTAAAGTGATCCATTTTATAGTAAAGGCCCTTTACTGTAAAATATACATTCATTTCATTAATGAAAATTAACAAAAAAAAATTTAAAAAGCAAATCGAAAATTTTTTTTTTATTTTTATAATTTTTTCTCTTTTGGTATCCCGAAATTCTCAGCTAAATTCACGTCCTGAAAAAAAGTCAAAATTTTAATTTGGCTTATTTAATAAAGAAAATAAAAATCAAAAAAAATCCGATTTACTGATGTGCTCATTCACAAGTCAAAAGGCCATAAAGTAATTTTCACCCTGATTTGAGAGTTTTTTTTTTATCTCATTAAAGGACATTACAAACAGGACTGTGGTTAAAATTTTGTTTTTTTCTTTCTTTTTTAATTTTAACTACCGGTAGCGAAGCAACGGGAAACTACTAGTATCAATAAAAATTGTAATAAAAATTTTGTACAGAACTTATCTTAATTTTTATAAATGACCTTCTTTTATGTTTCTTAATAGCATTTATTGAGCTTTAGCTATTTCTAAAATGCAGATCGGTTTTCTTTTTTGAAAAAACTGACCACCATTTTTTCTTTAATAAGATTTTATACTAACTTCGGTCGTTCAAAAGTCTGTGTAGAATTTTCGGAGCTTTCAGAAAAAAATATTTTCAACTTTTTCGGACGAATATTTAAAAAGTTTGTAGTAGTTTGGTAAAGGGTTCTAGGGGTAGGGGTATTGAGACACTAGAACTATCGTTGAAACTTCTTAATAATTTATTGATAATTAAAAATTAATAATATAATTATATTAATGTGTATGGACTCGTTCAAGTACAAAGAGGTGAGGACTACTGACAGTGTTAGTAGAGACGTAATAGCGTCTTATTACATCCCTCCCGCGTTAGATGGTGTCGTGTCCTCCCTCGCCGACTGAAAATAGACATAATAATACAAAAATAAGAACTAGAAACAACAAAATAAAATGACAAAAATAATTTCTTTTAACTTTCTTACGTGTGGTAACTATCGTAGCTGACGCACACTTACGTCCCAAAAATAAAAAATAACCAAATAAACAAAATACACTTTTCTTCCATTAAATGCGGTAGCAACCTTGCTGAATGTTTCAATTTTAACTTGAATATTTGAAATTAGCTTAAGTTGATTTTAAAGTTTTTTTTTGCTTTTTTGGCCGCTTCGGAAGACTTTTCTAGAGTTTGAATGTTTCACTTTTCATTTTATCTTTTTAGCTTGAATATTTGAAATTAGCTTAAGTTGATTTTAAAGTTTTTTTTTGCTATTTTGGCCGCTTCGGAAGATGAAAAGATGAAATGATAAAATTTTAGACTTTGCCTTAATTCTACCAGCGTGTTTAAGTCCAAATGGTGTAGCAAATCTTTCCACACAATTTTTAAAAAAACAAGTTAGCTAACCGTCTTTATCGGGGGTTGGTAAATCCATTTCAAGCTTAGCTTCCTCTGCAGTGACAACATTAGCTACTGGTTCTTCTTCCGACTTCTCACTTTCGTCGGAACTTGCTTCCAGTTGACTCTTAATAAGGTTTTTATTTAGTCTCCTTTTGTTAATCGAATCTATTTGCTGTATATATCTTGAATTTGATGTTCTAACCTGATTTTTCTGTCATTTCATCAATTAAATCAGCTAACGTTTCGCTTAAGATATATGACTAACGACTTGCTAAATTTAAAGGCTGATTATGATCAAAATTTAATTTGTCTGATTTACTATTTAGATCTATTTCGACTATAACTGGCTGTAGTATGATGTTAACATTCATTTCGATATTGTTGGTTACATTTGGCACTGAAATAGGTCGATTGTTAACCAATGCTTGCATCAAATTTTGATTGTTTATATCCGCCTCTTCATCGATTTCGCTAACATTTATTAAAGGTTTGTTTAATGCTACTAGTGTGTTTGAAATTTCTTCCGACTTTCTTTCGTTGTACTTTCGAATTCTATTGTAGTGAAAAATTAGGGTTGACTTTTGATTATTGACGTCCACAACTTAAAAATTCACATCTGTGACTTGCTCCGAAACTTTATACGGACCAATAAACTTTGGTTCAAAACTTCGAACTTTGCCTGGTCGTTGCCTTGAATTAACTCTTATCCGTCCAAAGGTGGGTCAAAAATGACCCGAACAATCAATAAAGACCAAAGTTGGTCATTTTTGACCCAATTGAAAATTTTAATTTTTTATATTACATTAAAGACCAAAGTGGGTCATTTTTGACCCTATTAAAATTAAAAAAACTGATTAAAAAACCTATAAAAAAATTTTATTTTTTGAATATATTTCGCTAGAAATGTTTGAAGAATTGAAAAAAGAAAAAAAATAAGCTTCAAAGTTGAAACTTTCGGGTAGTTATTTCGTTGATTTTATTCTAATTAATAGTGTTTTGTCATAGGAATATAGATTAATTAAGGAAAAACGTTAGTCTTTTTAATACTAATTAATAAATTAATTAGCTTGTTTTATATTTAAAATCGTGAGAAAATTTTAATTTATTTTTTTTAAATGTTAAACAATGTTTTTATTATTATTTAATGATTTTATTTATTATTTTTTAAAATTAATTTTCATTGGGTCAATTTTGACCCGGCTTGGACTTTAATGTAGTTAAAAAATTAAAAAAATATATTGGGTCAAAATTGACCCACTTTGGTCTTTTAAGATTGTAAATTAGCTTTGGACGGATAAGAGTTAACTAAAATGACTATATCGCCTATGTTAAACTATAACTGGTCCCTCACTTTTGAATCGTATTGACGCTTTTGATTCTCTTGTGACTAACGCATTTTATCTTGTATTTTCTCTAAAGAATTTTCGTCTTGATTTACACTTGTTTTATCAATTCCACATAACCTATCCACTGAACTTGTCATCAATTTTCAAAAACTATCACGTTTGGGGCTACATTTGTTGTTGAGTGTTTTGTATTGTTATACGCGAAAATAACTGACTGTAAACACTCGTCCCAATTGTCTTGACTGTCTTTTACATACATACAAAGCATTTGCTTTTTGTTCTAATGGTCCTTTTTGTAAGGCCATTACATTGAGGGTGGTACGCTGTCGTTTTATCTTGTTTTGATCACAAAAATATTTAAACTTTTGTGACTCGAAATTTCTCCCTTGATCTTTTATGAATGCTTGTGGCGTAACAAATACATTCAATATTCTATCACTCGCAAAATTTACTGTTGTTTCTTCTGTTGTATCAATCGTCGCTTCAGCCATACAATATTTTGAGAAATAGTCTGCGGCTATTACAAAATGAATTTTGCCGCTTTTTGTTCGTTTTAGGGGATCTGCGCAATCAATACTTACTAGGTCCCAACGCTTGTCAAATCTAATCGTAATTAGAGGCTCCACATAAGAGGTATTCTTAATTATTAATTTCTGGCACTTGTCGCATGAGCTACAGTAATCGAAAACATCAATTTTTCTCTCACTTTTTTTTCAAAAACTCTTTAAATTTTAAACATTCGTAGTCTTCATCTTTGAGGTTTGCTCTAACGTTTATTCGGACTATTGCGATTTCTTTATCGTTTTCCTGTTCTTTTTCCCAGTCGATATTTGCTTGATACTCTAACGTTTTTACTTCGACATTACTTGTCTCAGTTGGAGGTCTTGAAAGTTTATCTGCCGTGAAATTTAGTTTGCCTTGGTAGTACAGTATTTCGTAGTCAAGTTCTTGTAGTTTTAGCATCAAAAGATATAATTTGGTTCTTTCGCTTTGACTAATGTACTTAGTGGCTTGTGATCTGAGTAGTTTTTAATGACGACCATAAATATAGCTTTTAAACGTTCTAGTTGCCCATACAACCGATAATAGCTGGCGCTCACTAGCTGAGTTGTTTCTTTCTTGTTTGGTCAATTGTCTACTCCGTTTATTCGTTGTACTAATACTGCTCCAACATGCGTTGCTGATGCATCACAGAAAAGTTCGAATGGATTGTTGAAGTCTGGAAATATCAAAATTTGTGCTTCTATTAAATGCTTTTTAAGACTAACGAAGGCTTCTTCTCTCTCAGTTGACCACTCAAACTTCATCTTAGCTTTTCTAACTTCAAATAAACATTTCGCAATTTTCCCAAAATTCGATATGAATCTTCTGTAGTCACCTATCATACCTGAAAATCGAAGTACATCACCTTTTTTTTGTGGGTCTGGAAAATTGATAATAGCTTCGGTTTTAGATGGATCTGGCTTGAGACCGTATTTCGTAATTTTGAATCCAAGGTTACTTCTTCCATAGCAAACTTACATTTTGATGGTTTTGATTTCAAATTTGCTTCTTCAAATCTAGGTCTAATCTTTCGATATGAGTTTCAAAATCTTTCGCGAACCGTATGACATCGTCTAGGTATACTAGACATGCCACCCAAGTCAAATTCTTCAATAAATCGTCCACCAACCGTTGAAAAGTAGGTGGAGCGTTGCATTGCCCGAACGACATGACGTTGAATTCGAAAAGTTTATTTTTGCGCAGAAAGCTGTCTTTTCCTTGCTTCCTTCGCTCAACTGTATCTGCCAGCAACCACTATCCATATCCAAACAGGTGAAAAACACAGCACCACCTAGTGCATCGACTGTGTCATCAATCATCGGGAGAGGATAATTATCTTTGATTTAGTTTTCAAAAATCTCTACAAAATCTAAATTTACGTTTTCCACCTTCATCAGTTTTTTCTTTACAAAAATTATAGGACTAGCCCACGGGCTTTTGCTCTCTCTAATCACGTTTTTACAAAGCATGTTTTTGATCTGTTTGCTAACTTCGTCTTGGACAGCTTGTGGTAATCTAAATGCTCTCTGCTTGATTCGTTTGGTATCGCCTGTTTTTATTTCGTGTTTTGATAGATCTGTTAGACCTATATCATCTTCGGTCCATTTGAACGCTTTCTAGTGTTTTACCCACCTCCTAATTCCTTTAGGATCCTGCAGCTGATTCCTAAGGATTTGGACCTAAGGATCTGGTGACTTGATTTGTGGAAGTTCTCTACATGAACCCGGCAAGATTCTAAGCGGAATTTTCAAATATTTTTTGCTATTAGATTTTTTTATATGACCTAAAGGATTCTTATTAATTTCAAGGAGTAATAAGTAGAATTTCAAATGGAAAAAGGGTAATTTCATTAAAAAAAAATTTTTAATTTACTTTGCGAATCAGAAGATAAACCAACAGGGCTATAAATAAAATATATTAAGAATCAAGCTGAATTTCGATAATTATATTAAGATTTGAAATCAGGATTTCAATCGTATTTTCAATAAGGTCTCAAGGATAAATAGCTTTGGCTCTCCTCTCAACAGCACTACCTTTTATTTAAATTGCGCACCACTTAAAGAAACAGAAGAAATTGAATATCTTTGTTTTGTATTCAAAGCAA
>NTPY01000138.1:91916-104526 GCA_002922825.1 Brachionus calyciflorus | reverse complement strand
TAGTCACACTTTGTCATACAAAGTCACGTTAAGAAACATCCCAGACATAATGTCTTAAGTTGTCACATTTAAGACACATAAAGGGAACATAATAGATTTATTCGTCACTTACAATTCTTAAAGGTATTAAGGATAAAATATATCTAAAGTGTGACTCTTTGTTAAACAAAAAATTTCCCCAGAGTTTTAGGCTTTGAGGAATAAAAATTAAAAAAAAATTTGATGGTGTGTCCATGTCTTTCAGGATTTACACCCGGTGTAACTTTACAAAAAAATTCAGGGTGTATGTTTTAAAGAATACCGTCAATTCTTAATTTTTGCTTTTGAATTTTGTTAATTTTAAAATTTCGATTAAAATCGATTATAATCGATTTTAGCCGATCCTACAAATCAAGAAATCGAATCGATTTTAAGATAACACTTTTAAAAAACTTATTCGTACACTCAAAAAATTTTTGGCACACTAAATGTTTCTACTCACTAAAAGCTTTTTATTACACACTTAATCACACTTTACAAAGAGAAAATTTCAAAACCGGAAAAAAGAATTTTTTTTATTTCTTTTTTAGACTTGAATTTACATAAAACTTAAAAAAATATTTAAATACCTTTCTGTTCATATAGAAATAAAATTAAAAATTTAACAGCCATTTAGTTCTGTTTTCTGTCTTCTAGGCATTCCAATTATTTTTTTCATTTTACAAAGACCTGAGCAAGGCGAATTTAAATATATTACATTTTGTATTTAAGAATATTTGCAATTTATTTACGACCATTTACGGACGTTTCTAAAATTTTTTACCTTAAGAGATTTTTTTTTAATGAATATTTGAGTGAAAGTTTTAGTGACGATAAAAAGGAAATTGGAAACCACCTGTTGAAAAGGAATAACATATTTTTAAATTTAAAAAAGTTTATAATAAATATATAATAAAATGATAAATTTCAGGACAGATTTACCATACTAAGGTTAAAAAATTTAATAATGTAAATGCTAGATTTTTTAGACATGTCATTATTAAAGCATACCGTATATTTATGACATGTCGTTTTGTATCTATGTATTTAGCTATACAAAAAAAACAGCTAGAGGATTGTTAATTTTTTGATTACAGTCAAAATTAGATAATATGCTATTCGCTTATTTGTAAATTCTATTATATATAATTTCTAAAATACGACCTGTCCAATAATTAGTCTTTTTAAAAAGGAAAATTTTTTTTAGGAAAAAAAAGACAGGCTATCAGTTTAAAGATAATTGATCTGAATTTTATACTTGTTTAGTAAAAGAAGCCATTTTAACCATAGTTTCTTTGTATAATTTCCATTAATTGTTTTCCAATTGGATTTTTCCAATAGATTTTTTTAAAATGAATATTTAATTAAAGGGTTTAACTATTTCTTATGAAAATATACCTGACAACATCTGCTAAAAATTTATTCCGTAAACAAATTCTATCTTTACTAAAACCAAAAATTTATTTAATTTATATTTCTCGAAAAATAGAACAAAATAACTTGAAAAAGGTTTTGGTTTAAAAAATAATATAAAAACCTTTAAATATTTAGGTTTAATCATAATCAATACGAATTCATATTTTTATTTAAATAATTTGTTAACTTTAATCAAGTAATTTGAAAAAAAGACTAATTTGATGTCGTTCTCTAATTCTATTATGTGTAATATTCGACTCATATAAAGTTTTGTAAAACTTACACTTTTAAAACTTGTAAAACTTATTATGTTTTACAGAAATTAAATTAATATACTTAATTACACTGTAAATATTTTGAGTGGTTTTTTTGTCACTTTAGAGTGGTTTCAATGAAACCGACTTAAAAGTGGTGTTTACTTCACTTTATTGTTGTCTCCACTTAAAAGTGATGTTCTCTACTTATTTGTGCTCTACACCACTTTATTGTGGTAACTTAACTTTAAAGTGAATTTATTATAATTTTACAATCCTAAAATAAAAGTTCAATTTTTTTTTATTTGAAATTATAATTCAAGCATTAATTAATACTTTAGAGTGGAAACCATTTTAATGTGAAGAAATACGAAAAAATTCACTTTTAAGTGAAAATTTATGCTACTTTATTGTGGTCTCTTAAGAAATTTTGATAACTCCACTTTAAAGTGACTTTTTATTCAAAAACCACTTAAAATATTTACAGTGTAGTAAAACTTCGTAAAACTTAAATTAAAACTTTTTTTTACTGAAAAAAATCTGATTTGAGTAAACTTTCTACTCAAAATTTTCGATTGAACTTACAGTTTTTTAAAATATCTTTTTTTGTTGTTAGTCATTAGGTAAAATCAGAAAAAATCAAAAGATATTATTGATCATATGGCCATTAAATACAAAAAAAAATGTATAAATTGAAATCAAATTTTTTGATTTATATAATTTTATTTAACAGCCTTTCATAATTAAAAACGCTGTGAGAAAATAATCTAAAAATAAATTTCAACCGCCAAAATACTGTCTCGATAATTAGATCATATTTTTAATTTTGCCTGTTTAACTGTCGAGTTCATCTTCAAAATTTGTCGCATATGTCCTAAAATTAGAATAAACCTTCATTTATTAATGAATAAACTGCATTAATTTTTGTAGTATCATTAAAACAGATAAAAATTTATATATATTACTCTATAATTATACCAAGAAAATTCTCTCGTTTATGTGTAATATATCATTTTCTTGACCCTTTCTACCTAAATATTCCTGAAGGAGCTCAGGCTCGAACAGGGTTTTACTTAATAAATAAATAAATAAATTTTATTAATCAATTCAATCTAAAATTTTGAGTAGAAAGTTTTACTCAAATCAGATTTTTTTCAGTAAAAAAAAAGTTTTAATTTAAGTTTTACGAAGTTTTACTAATAAAGTATATGTTTTATTTTCTGCAAAACATAATAAGTTTTACAAGTTTTAAAAGTGTAAGTTTTACAAAACTTTATATGAGTTAATATTCGATTATATCCAGGCACAAAAAATTTTGATTTACAAATAATCGAGTTTCGACTGTAATTTTTTATTTTCACACAATTTTTTTTTAAATTCTGTTTTCACATGACCGTTTCTTTTTTTAAATGTAAAGATTTTAAATTTCATCTCACACCATTAGAAATTTTTTCGGGATATTTAAGTAAGTAATTTTCTTATCTATTTCGCTCCCCAATTTAATAAAGTATCAAATTTATTATGCCCCTTAATTTTTCTTTTTTTTCATTATTTTTTTTATTGCCAAATTTAATATCCATATGACATGTCAGAAAAATTATTACTAATTTTTCGAAAAAAAGGCCTTTTTCGGGCTTATTACATGTCTTAGATATATTTTTTCAACCAATGTACGATACATAACGACATGTCATAAAAATCGAGCATTTACGTTATTTTTATTTATAAATTTTGTAAATATGGACAAAAATTAAATTTACTTAGGCAAAAAAATAGCTTTAGATATACAGTCATACAACCGATTGACAATCGATAAAAAAGGTAATGAGAAAACCCTCCTAACCATTTTTTGATTAGATATTTTGAAATATATTTAATAAATTTTGCTCGATCTTTTTTTAATGTATTTAATATTGATCATTTTTTCGTTTTTTGAAAAGAAAAAATCTTGGGCAAAGAAGAATTTGAACCACCGGTCGTGATTCGCAATATAGCACTTTTGACATTATTACAAACTACATTTGTTATTGAAAAGACATTGCGACGCAGTACTTCGAAGATTTTCGTCAAAGAATCTTTAATATGAATTAAACGGCTATTAGATTAGATGATCCATCAAATAACACTTACGAAATCCGGGGTTACCAAAGGGTAAATTTCAGTAGCATTTAGTGCATCATTGTGTGGTAATATTTCAGAAATTGAATAAAAAAATAAACATAACTACACTGTTAACTAGATATGTAAGAAATCAAAAAGAATTGCCAAGCTAAAGGTTAGTTTTTATTTTTTTGTCTGTACGTATACAAGTATCATTCAACATTTAAGTTGGCAATTCTTTTTGATTTCTTACATATCTTATTAACAGTGTAGAATTATCAGGGTCTCTCAAAATAAGCAAGTTAAAAAAAAAATTATGCGAGTTCAATAAGCGAGATCAAGATGCATAAATATGGTAAGTTCCGTAAACACTCAGACCAGTTTGTTGTTTTTTTTTCTTAACGTCGTTGCTCTCTGTGCGGATGATGTTTTAAAGTACCAGGTTCGAGTCTTGCTGTGTTTATTTTTTTTTTATTTAATTTAAATTAAAATTTTTTGTTTTTTAATGATAATTTTGTAATTTTTTAATATTAAAATCATCACATTTTCGCATAATTTTTTAAAAGAGCTTTGTGGATTGGATGTTGTCTATGCGTAATACATAAATAATTTTTTTTTTAATTTTTTAAAAATAAATCACAGCTAACGGGTATCGATACCGATCTCGCATCTCGTTGACGAGTGACTCACCAACTAAGCCACAAGAACTCTTAGAAAATGTAAAATTTAAATTAATATTAAATACGATAAATTTGGACTTTGATTGTGGGTCTTTTTTTTAAACAAAAAGACCCACTCAAAATTTAATTTTTTTAAAAAGCTAATTATTTTAAATTGTGTATTTTCAAACGGAAAAAAAATAATATGTTTTTAATAGAAAAAAATTTTCTCTATTTAAAGACGTTTTAATTTTTCTTTTTTCATTATTATTTTTTTTGTGCACCCCCCTAAAAGTTTGGTCTGAGTGTTTACGGAACTTACCATATGCAGCTTTAATTTTTAAAATTTTTTACAGATTTTGATAGGATTTCAAAAATTTTTTCAGAGATAATTATTTATGTTTCAGAGTTACCGCTTTTAATGAAAAAGATACAAAAAATTTAATTATTAGATTTAACAGAAAAATTTTCTCACATGCAGTCTATTAAGAGGGGGTGTTTGAGAGTAGACCATCAACTCTTATATATTAAACTGGACAATAAAATTAAAAATCTATCAAACATGCGACCCTGAGAATTATTATTTTTTTTATTCTCCAATTAATTTCGCGATAAAAAAAATGGCCTTAACTTTTTATAATCAAATATTTCTAGTATTTAAAGTTAAGCATATTTTTAAATATTATTTATTTTACTATTTATTTACGCGTATCAAGACGCGTTTAAACTTGTTTAAAAATGCGTTTTAACGTTTTTAAAAAACGCGTTTATTTTTTCTGGGGATTCCTGACCCCCACTTATCTCAGCCAAAAAGTCTCCAATCGTTATCTTTTATAGTGTTAAATTTTCTGAACTTTCTGAAAATTTCGTTAATTTTCTTATAACTTAATTATTTTTTGAAAAAATTACGTTATTTTACAAATTAAAACTCATGACCCCCTACTGACCCCCAACCGATCCCCATTTTTCTTGAACAAAATTTCACGAGCTTTCAAGATATGTATTCAGTTTTCTTCAAGGATGCGTAGTTTTCTTGGTATTTTTATCAAAAAAAATTCATAATAATTTCAAAAATATGATTCCTAAAGTAGCAAATCCACATACCAATCGATTCAAAATTTTCTCAGCTCCTCAAATTTAATATTTGTTTTTTATTTTTATTATTATTTTTCGCAAAAATACTCAAATTTATTTTTTTAACTGACGCCCTACTGACCACAAATTTTGACCGACTGACCCCAACCGACCCCCATTTTTCTAATACAAAATTTCACGAGCTTTCTAAAAATGAATTCAGTTTTTTTCCAGGATGCGTAGTTTTCGTGATTCAAAAATTGGGGGTCAGTGTTTTAGTAGGACCCAATTAAACTTACAAATATCAAAATAAACTAACAGAAATTTTCCAAATTTCAAGATCTAAACTGGTCACTCGGTTTATCCGTTTTAAATTTACTTCTCACGACGTCATGTTTAAAATTTTGCTGAAGTAAGCTGGCGTCAGCTAGCGTCATGGAAAATTAAAATTTTTTTTGGATTTTGGATGTAGAATCAGTTCGCTAGAATTTTATTAATACAAAACTGACTAAAATTTTCATTTTCTAATATTCAAAATTCTTTTTACATCTAAAAGTTTATCAGATAAGCTTTGAAAAGTGTTCTACTGGAAAAGGAAAATTCAATAAAATTTTTCCAACTTTTGGTGGTGTACTAATTATAGATTCCAGACCTTAACTTTTTCTCATCCTTTTCAAGATCTTTTGATAGATAACACTTTCTTTAATTTTTGATTTCTATTTATTCTTAAAAAAGGGGTCAAAAAATTTTGAAGGCTTAGTGTTTTAGGGAGTGCCTTATTTTTGAAGCAGTTTTTTTGTCTTTAAGTAAATATTCATATTTTTTCGAATTTCTCGACCTTTTTTACAAGTAAGTGTTCTGTGGTAATTTTTAGCAGCTTAAAACAAACAAAAAAGTCAGTTTATGAATCATTTAATTTTATAAAATTCACTTATTCGATTAGATTAAGTGTAACTGATTAAAAATATTGAATATTTAGAAATAATAAGACATAGTTGCTACAGATTTTTGATAAGTATGTTATCAAGCGAAAAGCTGGTGGATTCAAAATCCGGACTATTTTCCGAAACATCTTATTGGTTCCTGTCAAAAGTTTACGGAAAGCTTAATAAATTTTAGCTGAATAAATAATGAACCCAACTTGTGATTGGCTAAGGCAAAGTAATTATTAAGAGAATTTGAATAAGAAAACTTAAAGCAATTACAAAAATATCTCACTAATAAATAAACGTTTCAAATTTGTAATATTATAATTTTTTTTCTATTATTTTTATTTTTAATTTTATTTTCAAATTTTCCTTGTTTTTTCCTATTATTTCCTTTCATATAAATTAACAGCTTGATAATGGTAACTTCGTTTTACCGAAACGTCGCGAATTGTTAATAAAGTTTTTCCTAATTATAAATTTTTCATTTTTTATTTATTTGATTAAAACTTAATGCTTTTCATACGTGTAATGAATTTTGACCATCAAAAAGCACTAGTCTTTTATTTAAATATTCTTATAATTTTTTCGAGAATAAATACGATTTAAAAAAGTTAAATGAGGCCTGATTAAAACTTTTTATAAAACTTTTTTTTTATTTTTAGATTTATGATAAAAGATTTCCAAATAAAAAAATTTGTTAAAATAAAATTTTTTCAAAAATCAATTTAAGAAAAAATTTTAAGAATAAATATCTTAAAATACTAACAGTTAATACGAGTGATTTCAAATATTAAAACAAAGTACGAAAGTTAAATTTAAAGAATGGCTTAAAAAACATTTGACTCATCTTAAATGCGTGATTTTTTGCGAAAAATAACAATTGAATTCGTTCCTACTGTAGATTGCTATTATAATTTAACTTTAAAATTTTAAAGCATAATTAAAAATATGTTTGAAAGCGTATTTTGTTAAAAATTTGATTTTTTTGCTTTTACTTTAGTCTAACAAAACACACACCCGATTGAGTTAGCGAATTTTGAACATTTCAAATTTTAATAATAATTTTTTTTTTGAAGCGTCTTCTTCTCTTGAATGTCTATAAAAACTCTTTATTTTAACAAAAATTAAATATTTTTGAAAAACAATTAAAAGCTTTTTGAAATTAGAAAAACAAATAATGACTGATAATCAATCAAGTATTGAACAAAATAGACATTTTGAAGGAGTAAAAGATGACCAAGTTCTTGCTGACGATCAATGGTTAAAATTGCAAGCTGCTGCTTATCACAGCAATTTAACCAAACTTCCAAAAAGTTTACAAGACTATATTGAAGAAAAAGCTAAAATATGTCAACCAGAAGCTATTCATATTTGTGACGGCTCAATTGAAGAGTATAATGCTTTACTTAGGCAATTAGAGAGAAATGGTCAAGTTCAAAAGCTAGAAAAAATGAACAACTGCTGGTTGGCTTTGACTGATCCAAAAGATGTTGCAAGAGTTGAATCAAGAACTTTCATAAGCACAACTTCTCAAATTGAAACAGTCGCCACTCCGACTCACGGTTTCAAAGATGGTGAACCATCTCTTAATTTGAGAAATCTAAAATGTAGTGCTTTGGGTAATTGGATGTCACCAGAAGATTTAGACTATGAATTGAGTAGAAGATTACCAGGTTGTATGAAAGGTAGAACTATGTATGTTATACCATACAGTATGGGTCCAATCGGTGGCACAATCTCAAAAATTGGTATCGAATTGACTGATTCACCATATGTTGTTTGTAGCATGAGAATTATGACCAGAATGGGCATAAATGTATTCGAAAAAATCGCTGATGAAAGTGTTTTTGTAAAATGTTTACATTCAGTCGGTGTTCCTTTACCAACAACTAGAACACTTGTAAACAATTGGGCTTGTAATCCAGAGATGACTATGATCGCTCATTTACCAGAGAAAAATGAAGTCATTTCATTTGGTAGTGGCTATGGTGGAAATAGTTTGTTGGGTAAAAAATGTTTTGCTTTGCGTTTAGGTTCAATTCTTGCCAAACGTGAAGGTTGGTTAGCGGAACACATGTTGATTTTGGGCATCACAAATCCACAAGGTGTCAAAAAATACATCGCAGCTGCTTTTCCATCTCAATGTGGTAAAACTAATTTGGCCATGTTGACGCCATCTGTTCCCGGATGGAAAATTGAATGTGTTGGTGATGATATTGCCTGGATGAAATTTGACAAAAATGGTCAATTGAGAGCAATCAATCCAGAAAATGGTTTCTTTGGTGTATGTCCAGGTACATCTGAGCACACAAATCCAATAGCTCTTAAAATAGTACAATACAATACGATATTTACAAATGTAGCTCATACTGCTGATGGTAGAGTTTATTGGGAAGGTCTAGATGATAATATGGTATCACATGGTGAACATTTGATCTCATGGAAAGGCAAAGATTGGACAAAAGATTCAAATGAACCAGCAGCTCATCCAAACTCAAGATTTGCCGCTCCAGCTGAACAATGTCCAATCATTGATCCTGAATGGCAAAACCCAGAAGGTGTTCCAATCTCAGCTATTTTATTTGGTGGGAGAAGACCTCAAGGTGTTCCACTAATTTATGAAGCATTCAATTGGGAACATGGTGTATTTGTTGGTGCATCAATTCGATCTGAAGCAACTGCCGCTGCTGAACACAAAGGCAAAGTAATTATGCATGATCCATTCGCAATGAGACCATTTTTTGGCTATAATTTTGGTGATTATTGTAAACATTGGTTAAGTTTGAACAAAGATGGTAGAAACATGCCAAAAATATTTCATGTCAATTGGTTTAGAAAATCAAATAATGGCCAAGGTAGTTTCTTATGGCCTGGTTTTGGTGAAAATATTAGAGTTTTAGAATGGATTTTCAAGAGAACTGAAAATGATTCAACAGTCTGTAAAGAGACTCCAATAGGTTTCATGCCAAAAGATGATAGTTTTGATCTTGAAGGATTGCAAATTTCAAAAGAAGAAATTCAAGAATTATTTAGCTTAGATAAAAATTTCTGGTTGAATGAATTAAATGATATAAAGAATTATTTTGAAGAATATGTCAGCGATTCAACTCCTCAAGAAATTTATAATCAATTAAATGCCATTCGCGAACGATTTGAAAAATCCAACTAATTTTATTCATGTTTAAATTTGATTTTTTTTTTTTCGTAATTTTATTTTATTCAATTTTCAGACATTTTTTTCAAATTTGATTCTTAGTATAATAAAATTTTGAATATTCTAAAATTTTTAGTTATGTCTTACTTAATAGACGGGATCTTTATTTTTTCATTTATTTTTCCACATAAAAATAAAGTTATATTCCGAAAATATAACTTTATTTTTATGTGTTTTTCAAAAAAGAACTGGACTGGGTCGAGTTGGAACCGAAATAAGGCTAACTCGAACCAGTATCCTTATAAAGAAATTAAAATTTGAAATAATAAATTCTAAAAACCTTTATTATACTCTCTTAAAAAAATTCAGTAAAGTTAGTTGCTCATACGAACTTTTCAAAAAGTCTGAAACTTCAATAAGTTAAGTTCGAACTAAATTTTTTGGTTGAACTCTCCATACTAATTTGTTAAAGTAACAAAAATGATCTATTTGATGAATAAGTATTAAATCTAAATAGATACGGTTTAAGCTTAATTAATTCAAATAAAATAGTGGAGGAGATTCCTCCAGAACTAATAAAATTTTAAATTTAAATTTTAAATTCAAATAATAAAATTTTAATTTTATGAAATGTTAAATAATATTTTTTGGGTCTTTTGGTTCATGCGATCAGTTGATCATCTATTAAGTGGTCAAATACTGATTACGGGTCTGATGAACAACACTGACCACCAATGAAGTGATCACCTATTAATTGACATTCATAATAAAAATTAAAAAAATTAAAATATTGATCTCATAATTTATTTTTTGACCAAAAAAAATTAAAATTGACCATCTCAACTATTTATTGATCACATATTCTTATATTTAATATTTTTATGAGCACCTAATAGGTGATCACCAGAACCGAGATCAATGTTTGACCACTTAATAAGTGATCAACTGATAAAATGAACCAGAAGGCCCTATTTTTTTTAAATTAAACAAATAATTTAATTTAAGTTGATTCGAAAATCGATTTAAGTTAAATAAATTTAAGTGTTTACTTGACTTCTCTTTAAATTATTACATATGACCTAGGTCCACCAAAATATGAACTTGTATTTTTTGTATATAAACGCATTTTTTTGATAAATATACTTATTTCAGCTGTTAAGTTTTAAAGAATTATCCTTTAAATTTTTTAAAAAAAAATAAAATTTTTAATTATAATAATATTTGTAAGAAATTGGGTATTTGTAAGAGAAATTTCTAAAACTAGGCCCCTTTAATTATTTTTTGACTCAAATCGACCCACCCCCTATCAGAAAAGTTAACTTTTTGTCAAATAATATGGCACCACCCTCCCCCCTTACATAATAAAAAATTCTTTTTTTTGAGTCTATTAAAAATTTTAGACTCTAGCAGATATCTAATCTCGTAAAAAATCTTTCAGAGTTTAATGAGGACTACAGATTTCCTTTCAATAAAAAAAGAGTGTTTAGAATAAAAATGCTTTTTTGTTTTTAAAGAGCCAACTTGAACATGAACCGTTGATTTAAGTAGTTTCCTTAATTGTTTCAAATTCGCAGGTTCTTGATCCAACGACTCTAACCATTCGGTAAATTAAGTTTCCCTACCTTTGCTGGGACTACTATTCCAACATAAATTAAAAATTTTTCAGCATACACAAAAAAATTTTCAGCATACACGAATTCTAATCTTAGCATACATCACTTTTCAACATACAAAAAAATTTTAAACGAACATAAATATGATTAACGAACATGTAAAAAATCTTTACAACATACATTTTCCAATTTTTATTAAAATTTCTTATTTTTTGGAATTTAACCTTGAATTATTTGAATTTTCAGTTATTTTTTGAAATATAGAATTTATGGTAATTGATTCTTTTTAAAAAAATTAAAAAGAAATAATGAGTTGATTAGAGTTGATGGCGGTCAAAATAAAATACCATAAAGCTTTAGAAGAAAATAAAATGGTTATTATTAAATTTTAATTATTAAAATTTTCAAAGTTATTTAAAAATTTATTTAAAAATTTTTAAAATTCTAAAAAAATTTGTATGTTATTCAGTTTATGTTTGTTTTTAAGGTAAAATGTTTTTTTTTAAGGTTTAATGTTCGTTCGTCATACTTTGTATGTTTTGATTTTGGCCATGTTCGGTGAAAATATTTTGATGTATGCTGAAAATTTTTTTATGTATGCTGAAACAACAATTCCTACCTTTGCTTGCTTAAATATAGCATCGTTCTATTGCCTAAAAATTAATCTGTCGCATTTAGATATTTTGCAAATTGCTTCAATATACTTAAGTAATTAATGTAAATGAAAATTTTTACGTTACTTGCGGGACGTCACAAATTTAATCCTTTTTATTAAATAATTGTATTTATTTCAAGTTTTAAAATAATAGCCCTATTATCAGAATTCAGTTTTCCTTAAAAATATTGGAAGAATTAAAACAAACGTATATTGGTAGAAAACTCTTGGATCTAGTCGGTTAAGTGGCATGAAACCAATTGGAGTCTCTTTACAGACTGATGAATCATTTTCAGTTATTTTGTTCACGTATTGGTGAACGACTTTTAAAAATCAAAATTATGTCAACATATAAAGGTTTTGGGTCGCATATAAGCGGTTTGGTGAATATTTAAATGTTGTGTGAACGAATGCAGTAAAATCTTTTTTATCCGAATAACGATATTCCTGAATTCTCGATTATCCAAATAATTTTTTTCTAAACTTTTCAATGCAAAAACTACTTCGAATTTTTAGATTATTCCAACGAAATTTTGGGTGATTTGGTTATAATGTGATTTAATATTATGACTCTTTAAACCATTTTGTTCTTCAAAATATATTCCGCAAATTTTAAACTCAACTGGATCACGTTTACGGCTCAACTTTTCCAACTATTTCTTTTTTAATTTGCTGATGATACAAAAGTTATTAGTTTAATCGATAATGAAAATGATTCATCAATTTTACAAGAAGATT
>NTPY01000138.1:31515-77339 GCA_002922825.1 Brachionus calyciflorus | reverse complement strand
AAAAAAAATACCATTTTACTAACTGATACTAGCTTAAAATACGATCTGAATATTTTGCTTTTAGGTAAGAGTAAAATTATTAGAGGAAATTTAATTTTGAAAAATTTTCTTAAGCTTAGAGTAAAATAAAAAACAAAATGCTACTAAATTGGTGCTGGAAGTGAACAGTCTACCACAGTTCTATTTGAATTTTTTTCTTCCTCTCTGCTTTTACGAGGGTCTTATTTTTTCAATATTTGTAAAACTAATTTGCATGCTTTAAACGCGTGTTTTATTTTAAATAGAAATTTTAATAAAAAGAACCCTTAAGAAGTCTATTCAGAATAAAAAACTCTTTAATCACAAATAATTAGTTTCTGTTTTACTGTTTTATAAAAAGTTTTAAATTTTTAAAAATAAAGGTAAATTATAACTTTTAAGTTTTCTAATCGATAACTTTTGATTTCATTTCTGCGCTTTCAAATGAAAATACAAGACTAGTGGAAGTAACAAATGTGTTTATTAATGTTTAATTTAAAATTCTAAAAATCTAATAATTTTTTAGATTTTAAATAGCCAATAAGGGTTTTAATCAAATACAGTATAACTCAAATTTTAATCTTCCATTTCCTTAAACAGTGCCTCTCAAAAGTTTAAGACAGTAACGTTTTTTTGCAATAAGTCGAAGATTTAGGCAAAAATTAGTAGAATTATTGTTTCGATAAGCTCCCAAAAACTTTTTTTTATTGTTATTAGACTATTTTTAATAATTTAATGAGTTAAAACCGGAGATAGCTGCCACGCTTGTAAAAAAGCAAGACATTTAAAATAAACCTTAAAATTTTCATTAATTTTAATTGTTTTATAAGTTTAAGTCATGTAGTGATTTTCACTCAAATAACTACTGCATGCCAAAAGCTCCAATTTTTTTTGGCACCAAATTGATCATTTCTGAGCACTTTGGTTTTTTAATTTTTATTTTTTGAGCATCAAGTGGACTGTAAAGACATAACAAAACAGCCTTTTAGTGTAGACTTGAGGTTTTAAGCTGAAATTTTGGTCTAAACTTGCATAAACTTTTACGAATCAAATTTTTTAGATATATTAATGCTTAAACTTTGTTAAATAACATTTTTATGTTGAAAAGTTTTAAAAATCCGAGTCCTAATAACGGAGTAGAAAAAGCCTTAAGTTTGCAAATTAAACTAACATTAAATTTTATTTAAAGCTTTATTCGCATTACTTTATTGTTAGCCGTTGAATTTTTTTAAACTTTTCAACATAAAAATGTTATTTAATAAAAATTTGTAAAAAAATTCATTTTCGACTTTAAAATTTGAAATATTTAGAGATGCGTGAAAATAATTCTCTATCTTTGTCAAAATTTGGTTAATTTTTTTAAAAAATGTCCAGTAAAAAAGCCATTTTTAACAAAGTTTAAGCATTAATTTCTCTAAAAAATTTTCTGTTAACGTTTTGATTTAATCGCAGACAAAAATAATTAAAAATGATAATTTAGTGTTAAATTTTGGTATATAAAAGTCTTAACGATATTAAGGACTTTCAAATAGTTGAAACTTATACTGTATGAATTTATATGAAATTCGCCAAATAGAAAAAGAACATGTCAAATAAGTATATTCAAAATACTTTTAAGAAACTAGAATGAAGATCCCAATAATTGTTCGTATAATTCTATCTTCAATTTACTTAAGAGTCCTTCTTTTTTGAATTTTAGGCAATTTAAAGCAATTAATAATTAAGATAGAAAGTAAAATTCTGAGGGATGTTTTTTTAAAGTAGCATTCTTTTGTCTTTAGGTGAATATTTTCTTCATTTTTGAATTAGTTCCGTCTTTATATGAAATTAATATATTATTTGTATAAACGCTATCAGGAAAATGGAAAATACCCGCTCGAAAAGTATATAGACTAATTCAATGTAAAACTTTGCATTGGGTTATCCAAAAATTGAATTCTAAGAAAAATAAATAAAAAAAAAAGCATTTTAATAAAAGTTTATTTGCTAGTAGATATATCTTGTATTTTAGATATTTTTTTTCCAGGTTTTCAATTGAGATATATTTAATCATTTCAAGTAAAATTAATAATTGTTGTAATTAAGCGTTGATAAGTTATGTAAAAAGTTTGATGAAATTGTTGATATTTCTAATAAAAGAAATAAGAGATAAGTAGTTTTGATAATTAGGGTATTAAGGTCTAGCTGAGCCTAAGGGTCTATCAGGTAGTATTTAACTACATAAAAATAGAAAAAAAAATTCTTTTTTTTTATTCAAATCAATTAGCAATTGATTTATATTCGAGTTAATGGATTCAATTTTTAGGCATAAAAAGAAAGTAAAACAAAAAATTAGAACACTAAAAACAATTTGATTTAAAGTTTTAAGTTTTCATTTTTTTTGTTTGAAAGCTAAATATTTATAAAAAGATTAAAGTTAAATTTTGATTTTTTTATTTATTTAAATAAATAAAAAATTGAAGAAAACTTTTAATTTAAAATCAATGAGTTCGGAATTTGGAGAAAAAGAAAAAAATTGCTAAGTTTGTTAGTGCGCAAGAATTTGATTTATTAGATTTTTCAAATTTAAAAAAAGATATATTTGAAAATTTAAACCATCTTTTTTTTTTTGTTCTTTTTGTTTGTTTTAAATTGATTTATTCTCTTTGATTTTCAATCATGCAAATAAAGGTGATTGACTCGCGGAATCCTTCATGAATTTTAATTTTTTCTTGTGTCTTTTAATTAAAAAAAAAAATTTCAATTTTCGTGATTTTTTTTTCAACGATAAGTTTCGACTGACAAAAAGCTCAAAAATTGATTGGATAATTCAATTCATGTTACTGTGAAGAAGCGTTTAATTAAAAAGAAAAAAGGAACACAGCTTACTAGCTACATGCTATTGAGACCATCGGAAAAAAAATCAAATAGAAAAACAAAAATAAAAAAGTTTACTTAGTTATCATCAAAAAAACTAGTAATTAAAAACATTATTAAAATTCAAAATTTAGCCAGAAGGTAATTGAATTTTTTTTTGTTAAGCAAAAGAATAAGCTACGCTTTTTTTTTCTAGTTTTTCTTAAAAGCAATTTCTCTAGATATAGATTCACTTGTATATTTAACCCCGGAGTAAGTTATTTGTAAGTTTTCATATTTAGAAAAATAAATATTCGCTAGTTTACCTAGAGAAAACATTTGTAAGTCTTAAATCAATTGACCCTGTTACAAATAAAAAAAAAGAGAATAAACTAAAAGTAAAAAAACCTGCTGAAAAAGAGGCTATTTCTCAGATTAGTCAAAAATACTAAAATCTTTTCATAAAATAAATATTTTTTCACTTTTTTTTTAAATTAAAATTCCAAATTTTGACACAGAGATTTTTGAAAAGATTTTTTTTGTTATCTGATTCTAAGATTTTTAATTATCTCAAAGGAACAAAAAAATCTGATCGAAAAAAATTGATAAGTTAGTTTTTGTTTGATTTCGGCTTTTAAAACAACAACAAAAAAATTGTAAATATTTAACAATTTGTTCTAAACTAACTACGGGTGGTCTTTAGCTTATCGATTAATTAAAAAAAAAAAACTAATCATCGCTTTGAAATTTTCTTTTTGAAATTTGAAAGCTAATAAACTAAAAGTTTATGATAAATATGTATAGATAATTAATATTAGTATTTGGCATTAAGGAAAAGAAAAAAAGAAAGAGAGAACTTCATAAACACTTCTTCTCCACAGGCAGGAAATTCAATTTTTATTCCACATAAAGATCAAAGTGGTTTTGCTTCAATTTGCTCCAAAACCCATAAGTTTTAAGGTATCAAAAAGACATTTATCAAGATTTAAACAATAATAAAAAAAAGAAAGGATTTTAAGATTAATTAATTTCTGGAAGTTGCTGAAAAATTATTAATTTATATTCAAATTTTCTTCTATTCCTTGATATTATTATTTATTTAAATTTTTTTTTAAAATAAATAATGTTAATTCTTAATGGAATTAATTTAGATTAGGAAACGAATAGATAGAAAAAGCCAGCAACATAAATAAAAAGATAAATATTTATTTTTGAAGTAGTATTGGATGCCATGCAGGAAATTAAAAAAAAATAATAATAAAACTCAATGAATCGACTCAAAAAGTCCGTTTTTTTTATTATTGCTTTTTGTTTTATTTAGTTTATGAGAAAACTTGAAATGGAATGTTTCAAGAATCACATCTGTCTTGAATTCCTTCATTTTTTTTCCAGTACTATCTTCTACTTCGTCTTTTACTCATGTTGAATTTCAATTTGGTCGTAAACAAAACAAAAAAAATTAAATTTCCCCTCTAAAAATTTTATGTTCTCTATAATTACTGTCATTAATAAGCAATTTTTTCGACTTGAATTCCCACAGTAGTCAATTTCTCCTTTTTTTTTCTCTATTTTACATAAATTTTTTTTCTAATCAAAAAAAGGTTTTTCTGAAATTTTATTATGGCGCCATCAGATTACTAGTTTTTTTTTTACATTTTCAATTTCTCTTTTCCATTATAATTAAAAACAGATAATCTTACTTAGACTGGTTGATTACGATCATCATAAAATAAAAACACAAATTGTGTTCACATAGAGATATAAAATTTAATTACCAAGTTCCGATTTTTATTGCCACTACCGATTTTAAGTGTGATCGTAACATAATACTTAAACAGATCAGTTTCTACTTACAGTTATTTTTTTCTTCATTTTTAAACTAGTATTAAATTACTTACTTTCGATATTTTCGAAACTTATTAAGTTACACCTAAAGGGTAATAGATTTTTTTATTCTATTCGACTCATCAGGTTTGAAAAGTTTATAAAAGACAAGTCATTTTTTGTTAATTAAATCTTTTATTTAAAAAAGAAATATAAACACGATCTCAATTTTTTTCTGAGATAAATCAAAATTTTATGGAATTTTTATGTTTCTATGATACTTAATCTTAATTCATTTTAAGTAATCTTAAATTGATTAAATTTGTGAAATGCAGGAGCCTTTCAGGATTTGTTTAATTCCTAGATTGAATGTAATTGCTAGATATGTTTTTATAATTACAATACATTAGCAAGTAAATAAGAATTTAAATGTAGTTTCATGGCAACCAAAATTTAAAAAAAATTTAAGCGTTGAAATATGTTTTTCGGATGATAAAAGATTTTTAATTTAGGGCTGTCATTCTAAAATACTTTGGTAAGATAGATAGCTTTTTTGTTTGGAAAAATTATTTTAATTAAATATAAAAAAGAAGTGCTAGTCTTGTGTTGAATTTTTCGTCTTACACTGGTGTTTTCAAAAGTTTTCCTTATTTATTTTGAAATTTAAGACTAACATTGTTCTCTAATCTCATATTTGTACTTCGGTTTTCTCAAATTAGAGACGTTTCCGTTACTGTACTCCCATTGTTTTGATGAAGTACGAGTACTTTTTCCTAGAATTTCTTGCCAATTATTTTTAAAATTAAGCTTTCTCAAAACTTTAACTGAAATATAAAAGATAATGTAAATTCGCAGGAAACCTTGAAATAAATTTTGGTCCAAATAATTCATATTGAAATAAAATCGTAAAGTATTCAAAGTATAAAAAAAATTTTGGAACAATTAATGTTAAATTTCTATGTTCTTGTTAATTTAGTTCTCCACTTTAGGTGGTAATAAACAAAAAGGATATGAGGCGCTTTTTTGAGAAAAAAATTAGGCTTTTATGAGCAGGTTCGAAAAAAATGACTAAAAAAAATTCTCATTAAAGCCAAAATGATCATAAATGTGAATTGTTTTAATGATTTATTTTGAATCTCCTCATAAAAGCGTCTTAGTAAATAGACGATTTACCACCTTAAATATTTAGAGTCTAAGTAGTTTAAAGTAAATTTATTATGGTGTTATAATTCAAGATCTCATGACATGACTAGACATTTTTGAAAGCGTATTTTTTTGTTAAAGAATGTTAGTCTAAAAAGAAAAAAGTAGCAGTAAATTTTAAAATTTCATTAATTATTTTCCAAAAAGAGAAAAAGAGAGACGTTAGCTTGCATTCAACTCTAAATGAATAATTATTTATATTAGATGTCAATAATAAAATACTTGAAACATTACTGATTTATAATATATATAGGGAAGAGAATAAAAAAGAGCATTTGAAATTTCGATTCGTTTATGCGGTTTTTAATTATTGAAGTGCATATTTTTTATTTAAAGATAAGTTTTTGATTTATTTCAAGTGTATAATTTTGAATTATCTGAAACCTGTCAGTGCTAAACAAAAAAATAAAAAAGATAATAAATGTTTATAAAAATTCGATTCCAAATTTCAAACTGTTATTCTTTAAATAAAAAAAAAAAAAAATAAAAAGAATAGGTCAGTGGTTTTAGGTTGTATTTTTGTTTCTTCAGCTAATTTATCACTTTTTAAAATAGTGATTTTATTTATTTATTTTTATTTTATTTTTTTTTTCAAAGTTTTGCTATTTTTCTGGAACTAAGGATTTTGAAACTTAATTCAAAAAAAAAAAATTCAAATTTTTCTTTTCCATTTATTCTCAAAATTTCAATATATGTATGCTTTCTTTTTTACATTGTTGAAAAATTCGATTCCATTCGAAAGTTTCAAAAAAATATTTATTTATTTTTAGACAATCAACAATTTAAAAAAACTTGTTTGATTCTTTGCAATTTCTCTATTGGAAAACGAAAATAAATTCTTTTTTTTGGTAAAATGGGAGGTTGTGCTAATTCAAAATATGCTGTTGATGAAGATAAACAAGTCAAAAAAGAGAAAAAACCTTTTATGTTAAAGAAAAAAAGCAAAAAGGATGCTGTTGACTCTGTGACACCAGTAGTTGAAAATGTACCTGATAACGAAAAACCAGTAGAACAACCAGTTGAGGCCGTTGAGAGTAAAGAAAACGTAGAAAATGAGCCAACTGAGGCCCCTAAAGTCGAAAAGGAAGACATTGATTTTATAGATAGAGAAGAAGCTGAAAAAGCCGCAAATGCTGCATCAGAAAATTCGACAACTGTGACTCAAACCGAGTCCAATGACGCTAAAAAAGAAGTTACCACTTATCAAACCACAGTGGTCAAACACACTCAAAAGGAAGGAGATGAACTTTTACAACATTTAAAAGACGAAGCATTTAAAACTTTACAATCTTCCTTAAAAAATTTAAATCAAAATCGAACACAAACAACAACTGCTAGTTCATCTCTAAACGAAACACCAGAAACATCGACCGATGATCAAACACAAGACTTATTACAACAAATTAAAAATCAAGTCCTAAGTTCTCTAGGTAGAACAAATGAAGAATTAATAAATTCGATACTAGACGCCGGTGCTAGTTTAATCAAAGATAGCAAAGTTAAAAATATGAATGAGCTTGAGGAACAATTAAACAATCAATTTGGTGAACAAAATGACCTTGTTAAAAAGGTTATAAATTCAACTACTGGATTTTTAACTGCCAAAGGCACTGAAGCTGGTGTTATTTTAAGTAATATTTTAGCCAATACTAACTCTGGTATACAGGGCATTATGAACGAAACAGAAAAAACAACTGTCAAAGTTACTAGAACAGTCACTGAACAAGTTTTAAGTGGTGGTCAATTGAAAGAGATTACTAAAATTATAACTTCAAATGAGACTGTTGGTAATCCACCAGCTAATCTAGAAGACATTATAAAAAATATTTCTGGAGATTCTAAGGTAGTTAAATCGGGTACTACTGTGACTAGTACAACTGTTAATGAAACACAAGAAACAGTCAAAGAAGAAGTTAATGAATCAGTTGTTGAAACTGCACAAAGTTTTACTGAGACTACTGAAAAAGTCAGTGAAAATGTGACGAGTAATAGTGAATTGAATGATCAAGCCGAACAAGTCGTTAATAAAGTATTGAATGCTGCTGTTGAAATAGTAAATCAAGATGATAAAGAAGCATCAGAAGAAGTAATTACAAATGGTTATCATCATCATCATGAACAACAAGAAAGTCACGTCGAGGAAAATATTAAAATAGAAGAGGAGTCAACAGTGACTACATCAACTACTAAAATAATTCTAAATGGTGAGACTGGACTTGAACAAGTTCAAAGTGAATTTTTTAAGCATGGTAAACAAGCCGCTGAAGAAGTGATAAATAAGCTAAATACGAATGAAATAGTTGAGATTAGTTCGAATTAATTTTTTCATTTAAAACAACTAGCAAACAAACTAACAAAAAAAAATGTTTGTTGTAAAATTAAGTTAAAATTCTCAATTTTTTTTTCAATCTACCAGAATAAGTTTGGTTTTTAGCAACAAAAAAAAAATTGGGAATTTTATCTTTTAGATTTTTGTTTTCTAATTTTTCAGCATTTTTTTTAAGATCTAATCTGGCTCATTATTAAATGTTCTTTCTTTTTTTATTTTAATTTTAGGTTTATATAAGGTGTTGTAAGTTTATATTTTTTTTTTTTGATGGTTTGGGTGGGGACTGTCGGCTAAATATTCTTAATAAAGCTTCCGAAGATTAGAAATTATTATTATTATTTTTTTATTACAAATTTAAATATATGTCTAAAAGTGTTGCACATAAATAGACACTAATTTTTATTTTTTAAATTGTCTTTAAGCATGGGGTCAATTCTGATAATTTTTTTTTTTTTCAAACAGTTTTTTTTTGTTGGTCTTATATAGAAATTAGTAGTTACTTTGGAAAATTATTTGAATCATTGAAAGTTTAACAAAAATAATCTATGAAATTTTTGATTTGATTTTATGTTTACAACAAAAATTTAGCCTAGACTATTATATCAAAATTATTGATGTTTTTCTTTATTTGAAAAAAAAACAAACAAATACTTCTTTTTGTTTAAAAATTTTACAAAATTTAATAAATTATTTAATAAAAATTTTAAATATTCTAAATTATTCCTGGAATGATATTCGGCCTCAATTCCAACCATTATGTGCCATACACGAAATTGTGTCATACACGTTTTTTTCGGCATTAAGTCGTACTAATTCAATTGGCAACTTTTTTTTTAATAAATCTTTTTTCTTTTTAAGTTTAAATCAAAAAAGCCCAAAATAAATTACATTAGAATTTAAAAAAATATATTAGCCTTATATAATGATTTTTAGTGGATCAAATTCTTCAAGCTAAAATCGAATTTTATAAAAACAAAATGGTCGTGTTACTGCCCAAATTCAATACAGTAAATTTGGAAATTTTTTTTCCAAATTTACAGAGTAAATTTTGATTGCTAATAAAGATACTTAAGTTGTGCTTTTTAAAAAGTTTCAATCTTATTTTATTAAAATTTTAGACAAAAATATTTGGAAAAAAATCAAATTAAACTTAACAGAGATTTCCCAAATTTCAAGGGTCACTGTGTTTATCAAATTAAAATTTAGTTCTTAACTATAGATTAACATCTGATCAATGCATTTGGTTTCAATTTTTTAAATCTTATTTAATGAGAGTTATTTGGCTAATCTAATTCAAACTTTGAAAAAAAATGTTTCATTAAAAAAAAACTTGCCATTGGTACTATTGCCCTTGGTACAATTTTACCATAGAAATGATCCTATTCAATCATTAAATTGTGGTAAAAACTTGAAAGCTTATTGTTTTCGTTTTATTCAAAATTTTAATTTTTAAAGAAAAACAATACTTTTTTTAACCATTAGAATGTTGATATGAATTATTTTTAAGGTTTAAATAGAGCTTAAACTTCAAAAATTAATCATAATTTTCTGTATTAATTAAATTTAATCTAAAAACTCCACATAAAGATTATCTCAAATTAAAAAAAAAACCTTTAGTATCAGATATTTTTGATTTGTTATATTATCATGTAAATTGATTTTTAGATTTTTCTATGACAGTTTCGAAAAGCATATCAAATTTAAATAGCCCTCATTCTAAAATAAAAACATATTATTAAGCTAATGATTTATTTTTCATTTGTAGCCTTTAATTTTGCGAAGGATGTTTATTTTCGAGGAAGTTTTGTTTGCAAATTCATTAATATGATGTACTTAGAAATTTTGAGACCCATTTTGAAACCAAGAAAAGCTGTATTAAAGGCTTTGTAATTCTTTTTGTAACCTGTTTATATTTATTGTGAATAAAGTATTGTTGATTATGAATCCTATGTTTGTTTAATTCAAGTATATTCTATAAAATTTTTGTAAATAATATGAATTGTATTTTTGACGTTGTATAAAGTAGATGTATATTTAATTTTAGAATGTTCATCTGAAATTTAATTAAATTTTTGAGAAATAAGTTCTATTTTATTTGGCATTATAAGATTGTCTCAGATTCTATTTGTTTTAAGATGAGCGAGATCGAGTGTGAGCAATTTTAATAGTAAAAAAGATGAACGAATAAAAAAAATTATTTTAAAGGCTATCAATAAATTTTATTTCCGTAATTTAGATGGTTATAACTTTCTTCCCAACCAGTCTTTTTTTTGAAGGACAATTCAAGTTGTTGATCGTATATCTCATTATTTTTCTAATTAGTATATCTTTATCCCTTGCATTATTTTTAGACTGAACTCTTAATATCTCTAATACACCACTTGCTTTGAAAAAAGGCGTGAGCGTTATCGTAAATGTTAGTAAAATTTGTGATATTTATTAGTAACTTCTGCTTAACAAATAAAATTTGTAAGAGTTTGAATTTTTATGAAGAAAATGTGCATAAATTTTCACATATATGGAAAATGTTCATTTTAAAATATTAAATTCTGCTCATGCCTTTTTTTTCGAGAAAAGTGCTGTATTTCACTTATATAATCATCATCTTGGTTTATTTTCAGCATCTCTTTAATTATAGTTCTTGTATACTTGTTCTTGTAGAAGTTCACTTGAGTGTTTTTTAGTCTCCTTGATGTACTACTTAGATTATAAGCTAATTTTAAAATTGTCATTTGACACCATTTGGGAATTTATGTTCCTGGATATATATCGATTTCGAAACACAATTTTATTTTAATTTGGTTTTTAAACTCCTAGAGCTTCTTATTATGCACGTTTTTTACACGTGGCTCCTTAGAAAGGAACATGTATTATCATTTATAACTCTAAATTTCTTAACATCATTAAGCTATCTGTTAGGCTTTTTCCCTCTTGTGAAGATGATCACGATCGCTAACTCAAATACCTTGCCTAATTCCTTTGGTTGTTCTAAACGCTTTACAAAAGAGATTTTGAAAAAGTCTAAAATATGGTCCTTTTCTTTCGAAATTAGTTCCAAAAAATTAAGAATTTATTCATTATGAAATTCACCTCTCTAAAAAAGAGATCAAATGTCACGAGAAGCCCTCTGTATTAAACAAATAATTTTTTATTTTCACGGAAAAACTTGTAGTTAAAAATTTGATTAATATTTATTCTATTTATATTTAATATTTAATTCAGCAACAACTTTGAAGCTTCAAAAAGAAGTCATCTTGACCCAATCGTCCTTTTAGTGTCAAATTGTTGGATTTTTTGCGTACATTCTAAAAAAAATTATTCGATGGAATCTTTTTTCAAGATAATTTGTTTTTAAATTAGTTTGGCTTTAAAAGCCAAAATAAACTTTAAATTACCTGGTAATATTTTTGGGATAGATCCAAAAACACTAAAATAAATTTTTTTCTCAAAATTGAGTAAATTGAAATGAGTTAATAAAAATGAATTTTAAATAAACATGAATTATTTCCATTCAAAAACTTAATTATCTTTCAAAATTTTTAAAGTACTGTAAAACCTTGCTTATAAGCGACTAAAAATCGCTCTTTCGAAGCGTGAAATTTTACTTAAGAAAAATAAATTTGGTCCTTTGATTTGACTTATCCGATAGACGTTAGTGTGGTCTATTTAGTTATAACAAAATTATCTTTTTCTGCTTTCCCTTCTTCTAAAAAAAGGGGGCTTAAGGGGGCGCTTATAAACAAGGTAATACGGTATTAAAAATGAAACTATTTTATTTTCTAGCTCATATTTGAATATTTTTCGTTTGTAAATTCTTTATTTAGCTAAATTGTTTACTAAAAAATGTCTTTACTTAGCGTAATCACTCGATAGTAGTATCGGTATAAAATGGAAATTTTTCAAAATTGTATCACCCACATTTTTAAAGCCGAAAGGTCTATGAATTCATTTAAGTAATAAAATCAATGGGTACAAATCTGAAACCCTAGTTTTATACCATGGTAAAACTATTTAGTGATTATGGTATTTGAATCATGTAATGTGTTCATCTCTTGTGACTTTTCGAAGGACAAATTTCTATTACATTAAATATAGAACGGTGAAAAATTGATAATAAGGGAATTAAAAATAAATTTAAATTTTTTTTTTAATTTCTGCTGTCGTAGGAATCTTAGTTGTATGTAAAATTCTTGCTTGGAAAATAGCAATAGAATTCAAAATAATTGATTTTTATTTCAATCTCATCTTTTTACAATAGAAATAGGAAATTTAAAAAAAAATTCGTTCAATAAAATTAAATTTTAAAATAATTTTCTTTGCATGACTTGTGAATATTAAAAAAAATTAGAGCTTCTTTTAACCAACATCAAAGTGTTTGCTTTCAATTAATTCAATTTTTTTTTTAAATATTTATTGCTCATAAACTTAGATTAATTGAGGAAGCAATAATTGTAGAAAATTATTTGAAAACTCAAGGATAAATTGTTAGAGAACAATTAGAAAAAAGTTTATTTTAGAAAAAATCATAAATTTGTTGAAATAAATTTTTAATTGTATAAAGTCTTAATTATTATTATTTTAAATTCAGTCTAAAAGTACTTAAACAAAGCTAAGCTATTAAAAAAAAATATCTGGATGTAAACTGATAGCTCTGAAACTAATTACCATTTAAAAAGATAATAAAAAAAAAAGCAGTAATTGAAATTTGAAATCAATCCTAGCCAAGCAGCTATTTATACTTGAATTTTCTTTTTACATCATAATTCTCATACAAAACCGTATTCAGTTAATTAAATCTATTTAAATATTGCGTTACTTGGTAAATAGTCTTTCGAATCGTTTATCTTTTTTTTCTGAGGCTTAGTAAACAAGATAAATCAATTTTTCTTTCAAGTTGTTTTTATTTTTTTTTTCAATTTTAAGCAAATATATGTAAAAGAATTGGGAAATTGGTTTTTCAATTTTATGGATATTTTTACTAAAAAAATAAAGGACTCATTTTTTATAACTTTATGCAAACATTTGGTATAATAAAAAAAAAGCAATTTAAATATTTAAAGAAGAGACGATAACATACAAAAATAAAGAAAAAACAATTTAAAGTAATTTCAAGTGTTTTTTTTCGATGGTTGTTACATTCTTTATGGCAAAAATAATAATAAAAAAAAAGATAATTTTATTTTTTATTAAATTATTTCTGTATGCTCAAAGTACGAATTTAATGATAGCTAACTTAAAAGCAAGAAACTAAAATATGCTTTTAGAAAAAATAATAACTAATTTTATTACGATTGCTTTTTTTTTCTCTCTCTCTTTCTCTCTCTTCTTCGAATTGAATGATTCATTAGAGTAAAGATTAGTTTTTTATTTTGTACTATTTTTCGAATGAGGTTAGTTCTTGAAATTAATTACTTTTACCATAATTTTAACAGAATTTAGAAGAACCCTGCTTTAAAACTTTTTCGGGAAACTTTCTTGAAAACTCTCTGTATCCTTAATTGTATTCCTCAAACGAAAGACGATTCAAAAAATTTACACAAATATTTAAAATATCTATCGAAGATGATATATGTTATTAAACATACCTCTTTAATTTGAAGAATTTTTCTATAAATTCCTTATTTTCCAGTCATTTTTTCCATAAAATTAAGTTTTTCTAAAACTCTTACGAATCAAACAGACCAAATTAGAACCAATTTTTGTAAAGAATTGTTAGATCTATATTCTAGAATATTTTCGAAGATTTTTTATTACAATTGAATTGAGTATTCGGGCTCAAAAACTCCGAATTCTAACAAAAAATTATGATTTGGGAAACCTTTAAACTAGTTTTTCCATTAGAACCAGTGTTTCCTTTTAACTTAAGTTTTTTTTTTGAATAAAAAAGTATAAGATTTTCCATACGTTATAGTAACTCTATAATTAAAGTAAGAGCAAAAAGTAAAAGCCTTCAATTTTTTAAATAATAATTAAAGTCTAAAGGTTAGGAACTGTTTTTTTTTATCACAATTACTCAAGGAAAAAATTCTTTTAAGAATATTTATTATCATTAAATGAATAAATTGAATAATTTAAAATTAGCTTCCCTTTTATATTTAGTAGCTAAATTTTTTTATTTATTGAAATTAGCAAAATTTTATGTAATTCAAAATCAGGAGCCTTCAAGAATGAATCCAAATTTAAAATAAATTTTTTTAAGAAAGCTTATAGAATTATTTGTGCAAATACACCTCTTTTTTATCAAATCATTCAAAATTCGAATTTAAAATATTTTAAAAATTTTATGAATTTGTTTACAATTTTTAAAAAATCAATTTTTTCTAATTTTAAAATAAACATGATCTTTTCTAAAAAAAAAAGGAGATTAAAATAATTCAATTGACAGACAACTCTTACGTTTGTAAGATATTGTTTTAAAATGCAACTTAGCTTTTCTTTTGCTTGTATCGTATTTTGCCGTTAACCGGGATTCTATTTGAATCATTATTTTTTCAAAACAAGATTCTATTTAAATGACCAATATACATCATTCAATGTATCTTACTGTTTAGTTTAGTAAAATTTAATTTAAATTTTTTTTAGAAAATTTTTTGATTAAATTTTCGTAAATCAAAAACATTTTTTTTAAATCAAGATTCAATATTATCTTGTTTAAGATTTTGAACTAAATGAAAAATTAAAATCCTAAGGCGTATTAGAATTATCTAGAAAAATTTTGAAATTCTTAGTTTTAAACCTTGGAAATTTAGAAATAGAAATATTTCAAGTTGATGTTTACACATTACAATCAATCAGAACTTTAAGTATAAATGACGCAAAGAAAATTTTAAATTTTTAATCAAGTCTAGAGGTAAGAATGTGAATTTGTTTCTCAATCGATTCCTAAGTGAGTCATATTCTAATTGTTCATTTAAAATTTTTAATTTTATTTTTCTTAAAATTTATTTTAAAACTATACTCAAAAGAATTTCTCTTATAAATTTGATTAATTTTTAATTTTCTTTTTAATTATCGGCGGTTTCTTGAGAAAAGTTTTTCAGGTGTATGAGGATATACAAAAAGGAATTGAAAAGATTTTTTTTATTCATTTCAATTTTTGTCATTTATGACTCAGATCATTTAGGTTAAAATAAATTTAAAAAATAAATCAAGATGAGTGAATATCAAGGCATCAAGTTTGATTTATAACTAAGGGGTAACAAAAAATGATGTTAAGTTTTGTTAAAAAAAAAAGGATTTTTTTTCATATTCCATATTTATTATAAAATTATTCTTTTTCATAATATTATTATCGGGTTTTAAAGTAATAAATTAAAGTTAAAACTAAAAAAAAGAGTGGAATTTTTCTATATTAATCCTTTAGGATTTAGTGTGTGAGTTAAGAAGTAAAAGTAGAAATAAATTTTTTATTTATGTATCAAAGATTGGAATCATATTTTCTTAATAAAAAAATTGATTTTTTTTTCTCAACTTTCCAAATTAATCAATGCTTAGGATTTTATTTCTCATATGTTCCGGTGACATAATAAAATATTAACGAGATTTCCTTTTGATTTAATATCATCATATTTAAAGATTTTTTTTTTCAGCTCAGCAAACCAACAAAAAATAAATAAGCAAAGCCCAAATTTGAACAACACATGATTTGCAATAATTTAATAAAAAATTATTCAAATTTTTTAAAGTTCAAATTAATTAAAAATTTTAATAATAATAATATTAACCCAGGGTGTTTTTATTTAGTGTTTTTCTTTCTGGATCCATTTCAATTAGCCATATCAAAATTTATTTTTATTTATTTCAAAAAAAGGAGAATCTTATGTTTAAGGATAATTTGAAATAATGTTATTTGCATTTTGAAGAGTGAAGGGAACAAAAACAAGAGAAAACAAAAGTTGTTTTACTATTATAATATCAATCTGTGTATCAAATACTAGTTCAACAACAACAACAAAAGTTTCAAGTTTCATATAAAGTTGCATTTAATTTTAATTTTTTTTGAAATTTATGACTATTAAGAATCATAATTATTTCTTCATTCGTTTATTTATATGCAATCGTTTTATCATTTAGAGAAAAAAAGAAAAGAGACTTTCAAATTTTTTTTAATTTTTGATTACGTTTTAAATAAGAAGAAGTTTTTATTTGGCAAAGTTTCAACAACAACAAAAACAAAAATAAAATTAAGTCTTAAAGGTATTTTTGTTTTAATCATCATTTTTTTGTTTTGTTCTAAGAGGATTTTATAATTAGAAATCTTAGATATAATTAGAAACAAAAAAATGATGATGATGAAAAGTTTATATTTGTAAGCGGGCCACCTGATGCTTTAATTAAAAAAAAAACCTAGTATTATTTTTTACGAGTTTTATCTTTAGACTGTTCGTACCGGAGAGAGAGAGAGATCAAGTTTTTATTTTATTTTTGTTCCCTTGCATAAATCGATAAGTTTTCAGCGTGTTTATGCGCAAAACTTTTGTTCTACTTACTGAAAAAAAAAATAATTTTTTTAATTGGTTAAGATACACAGTACCCCTGAGTTATTTCATAGATTTAGAAAATTATGCTTTGAATTTAATTTCAAGCGGTATTGTGAAAATTTTAATAATTTTTTAAACGTGCTTAGAATTTAAAAATTTTTTTTTTTTATTTAGTTGTAAATAAATGAGAAAAAAAATTTTAAATTTGAGAACAGGTCAGAAGATCTTCATTTAAAATTATCATCGTAAAATTGTGTGCTTTTAATTTTAAATTATCTAGAAAATTTTAATAGTCGTTTAGGTCTTCTTTAAACCTTTGTTTTAAGATTTATTTTTTTAACAACTTTTAGAAGCCATTTAAAAACTTTAAGGAAGGGCATACAATTTTTTTTTGTAATAGTATTATTAAACCCACAAACAAATCACCAGAAGTAATTTTGAATATTTAGCCTTTTCAATATGAATCAATTGAAGATATGCTATGCATATTTAACAACTTTATTGCTCAAATATTTTCTGGATAATTTGATACCATGCATTTTATTAAAGTAGTCTAAAATTCTTCAAGCTCTAATTCAAATTTCTTTTTGTTGTTATTTTTTTGTTGTTCTATCTCCTAAAGACTAACATATTTTTAAAGTTAATAATTGAGATAAATTTCAAAAAAAAAAAGGTTAAACCTCGTGTTTAGGTTCGAATTTGAAATGGATGATGAAAAACATCATTTATTTATTTTGGTTTTTGGAACAAAAAAATCTTTTTTAAAATTTGATTGATCGGTTGATATTTCAGATAAATAAAGATTAATTTTTCCTCAGGACAAACTTCGAAATCTGATCATATCCTGTAAATACTTAATTATTTCAGGAATATAGATTTTTTAGAAAAAAAAAGAAGAACAACAAGGAGACAGGAATAAAAAGTAAATTTTTTTTAAAAAGATTTATTTTTTTTTAATTCCGATATACCATAGGCAGTATTAATCAAATAGGAATGAATAGGGTTTTTTTTTTAGCTTTTTAATTTTATCTCTCAATGTATTACTAATTTTATTATTAATTCAATTCATCTCCGTTTTTTTTTTTATATTTTTATTTGTATTCAAATGCAAATTCAAATAAATTAGTCCAACTAAAAAATAAATAAATAAATAAAATCTAATTTAGCCTTATTTATTTTTGTTTTTCTAAATTCGATTGTGATGTCAAAATTGATCCTATTAGCTTAAATTTACATATTGTCTTTTTGAAAAAAAAAAACTATTTCTCTCTCTCTCGTTTTAATTGCATTGCTTAGTTTTATTATTACTGCTTATCAAATTATTTTCATCAAAATCCACAACAAAAACAGCAAAATTTCTCTTGTCAGAGTACCAAATTAAAAATTATCAGACCTCATAAGAGAACAAGAAAAAAAACATCTGTCAAAAGTTCCTAGATATATCAGGAAGAAAAAAATTCTTAATTGAAATCTCTATAGGTATTTTATTTAATTCTTGTATTTTTAAGGAAAGATTTTTGCTTCCCTTAAAAAAAAATTTGAAAAATAATTTTAATTTGATTTTGTGTCCTATTGAGTCATCATTTTTAAAAAATTTTAATTTTTATAATATGAAAAAAATTTTGTCTAAGCCTTGGGGATTTTGTTTCTAAAAGTTGATGTTTAGTTTTTTTTGTTTTAAAGTGTTTTAACAGCAAGCAAAAAAGCTTTTGAGTTAGAAAAGTTACCTAGATTTTTCAGTAGTAAATTTCAAAAGGTAAAATTGAGAGGATTTCTAAATCTTCTTATTTCAATACTTATTATTTTAAAAACAAAGAAAAGATTAAAATAATATGCTCTTTATGAATCATATTATTTTTAAAAAGTTTTTAGACCTGGCTTTTACAAAAATAATTTCAAGGAAAGAATTCAAAAATTTATTTCTCACTTTTAAAGACTAAAAGTCTTAAAAAATAAATTTCAAGTTTAGAAGACTAAGAATTTACCAAAGAAAAGTAATTCGGAAGGCTTATCTTCACTTCAGAAAAAAACTTTTAAATAAAAGAACAGATCGAAATAAAAAAAAAGTAGGGATTTAGTTTAACACAAATTTTTCTTTCATTCGCTAAATGAAGATTTAGAAATATTTATTCACAAAAAAACGCGGTAAAATAGCGTTTTTCAGCGTATTTACATTGAAAAGCGTAGAAAAAATAGTTTTTTAATTTTTCTAAAAAGAATGAATCGATTTTGTTTAAAAAAAAAACGGTCTAATGTTCGTATTTTTTTTGTTAATAATTAATCCTGAGTGCTCATGATAAATTTCAGTTTTTAATATTTATACATGCTGTTTATTTTAAATAAATATAAATGATTCCTGATTTTAATACAATGAAGAGATTGTATAATATTTGCTTATTGATCCTTCTGGGATAATTGCAGAGGTTTAAAAAATTTCTATTTTATTTTCTAAGTTTTGTTATAAATTAAATATTTTACTCACAAAAATTTAATATTTGTGCGATAAACTAAACTATATGTTGTTGCCTAGGGTTACCAATCTATTAAGAAACAAATAAGAGCCATTAATTTAGTGGAAAAAGAGAAAAAAAAATTCTATTAAATTGATTAAGATGTACTAATTTTAACTTTTTTAATTAAATTTTTATTTAAAATAAAAAAGAAGAAATTATTGAATTTTTTTTTAAATAAATTTATTCAGATGAAAAATGGGTTGTGCTAGTTCTAAGCCCTCATCCTCTAAGGATAAAAATAAAAAAAATATTAAACCTAAAAAAACTTCACAAAATGTTCAATCGAATGAACCAAATGGAAACGTAACCCACACACCGAGTCACAAACTAAACGGGTCAGATTCCACGCCGTCTAAATTGGACAAAACAATTGAACTTTCGCCTAGTTTAATCGAAGAAATCGACTTAAATCACCAAAAAGTTATAAATTATATAAGCCATATAGTACACCGTGATTTAAACGCCGAGCTTATTAATCAAAGTCATAAGCCACCACAAGCCTCGTCACATCATCATTCAGCTAATTTAGCATCTGTAGTCTTAGCCGCCGCAGTAGCTAAAGAAAATGATGATTTAATACAAGACGTAGCATCTAAAGCAGTATTTTTAATTACAAATAAAAACGAAAATTATCAACCTAAGACTTATAAAGAATTAAACGAGAGTCTTAAAGCAGCACACTATTTGTTTAAGCATCAAAACAATAAGAATCGTATTATCGATTTAACTGTAGATACAATAGAAAATTCGATAAATGCTATTAATCAAGAAATAGCTGACCGTTCAGAAGAATTTAGCTTAGATGAATTTTTAAACAAAAACGACCCTGAAATAGTAATTGAACAATTAACTCCTCCCGAAACACCAGAGGCAAAAGTAACACAACCTATTCAATCTACTCCTAATTTAGATTGGGATAGTGCACAATTATTATCTCGTTCACAAGCTAACGAGGTAGCTAGGATTTTATTTTTGTCTAACAAAGCTAGACCCGTAGTTCATGCTAGTCCTAAAGCCAAAGATGCTTATATTGTAAATAAACAAGTTAATGATAAAGAAATAGCTTTGACTAAAGACGAAATCGATGAGATTCTAAATCGAAACGATGAACAGCCTAAGTTTATAGAATTAGTTAATAATTTAGAAAATTTATCACCGATTAGTCCGAATTTAAATGCTCCTAGTCTAAATGATACGCCACAAGTAATCAGTATTTTTTCAAATAGAGCAAATAATTTAGCTAATGATTTAAATGAACTTTGTGAACATGATGAAAATGTTAGAACTGAAGAAATAAACAATAATTATGTAAATGATACAATACAATATGAACCTAATGAAGAGGAAAATTTTAAACAAAACGAGATTAATATCGAATATTTACCTGGTGCTGTAAATAATGCAGAACTAAATGAGCAGTCTGATAACGTAAATAACACGAATGATCCCATTTTAATCTATCAAACTACTACTGTTATTTCTAAAACAACTCTCATAGCAACTCCTTTAGATACACAAGAAACTTTAGGTACTTGAGCAAAAAAATTTTTTTTTGAATTTTAGATATATATTTTTTTAATTTGAATTATTCTAATCAATCAAGTTTAAATTCCGAAAATTCAATTTTTTAATTTTTTTTAAATAAATTTATTTTTTATTTACAGATAAAAACATACTTGATCCAATTTTGAAGCAAAGTTTATTAGACGATAGATTTTATAACAATGATTCATTTAAGGTTAGTTTTTAAAATTAAATTAAAAAAATATCTTTTCTCGGGATCTCTAAGGAAGTTTTTAAATAATGACACTTTCATGTGAAAACAATGTCAATTCTATTTCTTTTTAATATGTTTTGGAAATTACAGTACAATCCGAAACAAAGTTAACGAAAACATAAACAATGTTTAAACAGAGTTTTGTTTTGTGTATGTTCTGTATAAACAGTGTTTAAACAGGTCAATGTTATTGCTTATCTAAACTTTAAATGAAAATTCAATGAGTTTTAGGAAAAGAAATTCGAGCTGGTCTTAATGAATGCTTATGTTATTTCATCTTTTCTTAAGAATTAAAAAAAATTGAAATAAAAAAATCAAAATCTATTCTACTCAAAAAGGATGCTTTTGTGACATATTTTGCTTATCGTTTCATTTAAATTAATTTATCAAGTCGGTATTATTTAATCCGCAATAATTTTTTTTTTTTGGGAAAAGTCTGGATTAAGTTTCAAGATTAATCAACGTGTACTTGATTAAAACGATTGGACTTATTGAATTATAGATTACATCATTAACCACTAGTCAACGATTTTAAAAGTTTCGTCAAAAGTGTTTCTTTTCAATTTTTAGCCATTTAAAATTTATTAAAATACCAATTATCTGAATGTTTTTGGAATATTTCAGTGAAATCAACAAGAAATATAGAGTAAAGAAATTAATGTGACATGCGAAATACATTACTGATTTGTAACTATGATTTCACCAGATCTCCCGAGAATTTCGGTGAATTCACGGTGGTTTTTTACCTTTTTTTGTCAATTTTCGAAAAATTTCCGTTTTTTCTCTGAAATTCTTCGAATATTTTCGCGATTTTTTTCAAATAAAATTTTTTTAAAAATAAAATGGACGGAAAAAACAGTAAAAAATGAATTTTTTTTGTGCTTTTCAAATTCTCGGAAATTTATTTGAATTCCAGGGAATTTCGGTGAATTCACGGGAAATCTGGTGAAATCATAGTGACAAATCAGTACTGTATGTTGCGTTAAAATTTTTTATTGCTTAATTTAACTTAAAGTATACTTGAAAGAAAAAAGTCATATTTAGAATCTTATGAGTATCTTTCTTCAACTGTTTGAAATACTTTTCCTTATTGTAAATATCTCTTAATAGCAATCCAAATATTTGCGAACTTTTTTAAAGAGCTTTTTAATAGTTAAGTAAAGTTTGATGAAATTTTAACGAACTAAAGAGCTTTTATATTTTTGTAAGAACAAAAAATTTCTCTACTATTAAGTTATCTTAGTCTAAAGACATAAATTTACAATTTAATTTTTTTTTTTAAGACTGAGCCTCCAGTAAATGGCGAAGCAGAAAATGAAGCAGCAGTTGTTATTCAATCAGCTTTTAGATCGCATGAAGCTCGTCAAGGAGATGGAGATAAACAAACAGAATCTTCATGTAAGTTTTAAACCAAAAATTAAAACCTAAGTTATTTGCATGAGATTGAGAATTTTATTAGTTTAAATTTGATTTAAAAAAAAAACTAAATTTAATTAAATAAAAAAAAAGTAAATGCTGAAGAGTCTAATATTGAGCAAGAGGAAAATTACGAAAATGTAATTAATCCTGAAGACGAAAAAGCAGCCATCAAAATTCAAGCAACTTACAGAGGCTTTAAAACTCGTAAAGAGTTGCACAACAAACAACAAGGTATTTCAAACGAACGCTATTTATTTGCATAAATTTAGTTTGCTAATGTTTTGTTGATTTGTATATGGAAATTAGTTTCTCAAAAAATAATGAAAGCTTTATCTAATTTGATTGATTGACTGAATTTAATATTTTCTCCTAAAACTCCCATATTGTTCCTTGAATGATGTTTTTCTTTTCTTTTCTTTTTCTCTATTTTAAATAATGCTATCAAAAAACAAAGAAAAAAATATCTCAAGCTGATTAGACTAATCTTAACAATCAAAAGAAAAAAAAATTGCATGTTAATTAATAATTTTAAAGCTTGCTAAATTCCTAAATAATAAAAGAATTTCAAGAATGTTTTGAGTCTATATTGATTAAAATTTTTGTTTTTCTTTTTTTGTTTTGTTTTTTCTTACTTTTCTAAAAACTCTGATAGAACTTTTAAAAGATAATAACAACCAAGACGAGTCAACACTAAGTTCAAATTCAGCACGAACAATTGCATCATTCGATTCAAATAAAAATAATAATAAAAATCATAAATTAGAAAAATGTGTTGATGCTGATAATTCAAATAATGATTTGGTGGAGGATTATATTCACAATAATTCTAACTATAATACTGTTATTATCTCTAATACTTCTATTTGCAGTATGGATTCAAATAAAAGAGACAAAGAAAACGAGTCAAAAAGTCTACTAGATAGAGCGGCGACTAAAATACAGTCGACTTTTAGGGGATATAAAACTCGTAAAGTAATCAAGACTGACAATCCATCAGCAAGTTTCCAAACACTTACACCAAAAACATCATCTTCTAATTTAAATGATAATCCAGAATTAGCTGCCATTAAAATTCAATCGACATTTCGCGGCTACAAAACTCGTAAACAACTTAAGCCTAAACTAAGCGAAATACACAATTCTTCCAAAAATTAAATATACTTAGTAATCATATATTTATATATTTTGCATGGCTGCTTTTCTTAATCTCTTATTCTAATTCTCTTTTTTTTTCTAATTTTTGTTTTAAATTTTAAAATTTTTTTTTATTTATTTTTTAAGAAGACGAACCAAAAAATTAAACCGAAAGGTAAACACTTTTGTTAAATTTTTAAAAAATTCAAAATTTTCACTTTTTTTGTATAGAATACCATTCAAAAAATAAATGAACAAAATAGAAAACGAAGCAATTTATGTGGAATTGGATAAAGATCGATTCCGTTTAAAATTTATATTATTTTTCAATTAGTTTTTTTTTTTGTTTTTCTCCTATTTTAAATTTATAAACTTACAATGTTTTTTAAAATTAAAAAAAAATGATTTTTTTTTTAGTATACTTTACAAAAAAAATGTTACGAATTCGAAAAAAAAAATTTTAATAAATTTTTTAAATTTTAAAACATAAATCAATTGGTTTTTAGTTTGTGTATAATTAAGCATTACCAAAAAGGAAATTTTTGTTTTACGAATTTCATGAAAAACCTTAGTTTTATATATCATTTTAAAGCTTATCACCTCACTTTTTGTCAAGTTTAAATTTTTTCTAACCGGACTGTTGTTTAACAAGAGATATTGTCACTCAAAGATGGCCATTAAAAAATGTGTAGTTTGTTTGATCCAAATTTTCATTGTAAGGGAAATTCAGACAAATAAAAAAAAAAATATCATTTTATGTGATTGACCTTGAGGCATTTCAAATTTCAAAAAAAAATTATGAATGAATATGGATTTAAGAGAATTAGTTTTCCTTGGCTTTCTGGTAGTTTAATATTTTGTAAAGTCACGGAAAAAATGTTTTTCTGCATTTGAATATTGTTTTTAACAAAAAGTAAATTTTTAGATGCTATTAAAACTCCATTATTCCTTTCGTCTAAAAAAGAAGAGTTTAGAACCGACGCTTTTGAACTCAGATACTGTATTCCCTCATTTTTTGTCCCGACACCAAGTCAAAAAATTTATTTTTTCTAATGTTAAAAACAAATTTTTGTGGTAAATTTTTAAAGTAAATAATGGCGAGACAACACATGTTTAGACCTGATAAAAATCCGAATTTGTAGAATGGTATGAAAAGAGATAGTTAATAAAGTTATACAAATTTATTTTTAAAAGGAAATTAATAAAATTTATGTACCTGGGACAAAAATGAGGGAATACAGTAACAAATTTTGTTAAACGTAAGCTCATTTCTATTCTAAAAATACTTATTGATCTTTACCTGATTTTAAGTGATTTTACACTATATATTTCCTGATTTAATGTATTCTAGAATACACCAGGAATACATAAATAATACACTGAGAAAACATAAAGAATACACCGAGAATACATCAAAAATGCCAAATAGCTCGCTAAAAATAACCAAGAGTAATGACCGACTGATTCTTAAGCTAGTATAATAAATATAAGAGTCAATAAATATGAGGATTTATCAAGAAAATTTTTTTTACAAACTAAAATCTTATTTCAGTTATTTCACTAATTTTTCAAGAATAATAAAAACGCTTAGTAAGTTATAAGCAGAGACGGCCAAAGGTTGCTTTCGCAACTTTTTAATAAAAACGCAACTTGGAGCAACTTTCAGAACTTTTAACAGCTTAAGAGCTAATTTTAGCAAATTTTAGAAAATTGTTATAAATTTCTCAAAAATGAAGTATTCTTGATGTATTCCAGAATACACGGTCAAAACATACGTTATGTATACCAAAATTAATAATAAAATTATTTAAGAATTAAAATTATTTGAAAAAAAAATTTTATTTGATTGAGAATATGCCAAACTTCAATTGAGTTTTTAAGATTATGCTCGGTATCCATACCGTAATTCTTTGCTCAAACTGGTGGGCATTGATATCTAAAGTAACGTATGAAGAGCATGCAAAAAGATACATCTTTTCAATTCTATAAAAAAATAAATCCGACGCAGTTTCTTCGCAACTTTGAGTATAAATGCGATGAAAAAATCCCGTCCCGCTTTAGACTTTTTAATACTTACAAATCTTTCAAATTGAGAATTAGTAAAATTTCAAATAATTGTGATCAATATTGTAAAAACTTTAATGGACTGATCGGGCCGTCTCCATCGTTTTTAATCATCATGAAAGGCTTCTAAAGTATAAACTAATAAAGCAACTAGAATGTATCTCCAAACCGCAAGATAATAGAGATCCCAGGTCACAAAACCGCTTTTTCTCTATGCTTAGATATTTTTATAGACAAGGTTAAAAGAATTATAAAAATTGAATGTTTGATAATTCTCTCCAATTGTCTTTTTATTCATAATATTTAATAGACCAAAAAAAACTTTTAAAATTTATACCATCAATCTAATCTCGATATTTAATTATCGAAACCAAAATAAAATTAATTCATTTTGAGTTCTCATTGAGTCATTTGATTTTTTTTTCCAAATCAAATATTTAAAACTTAAAATTAACTCGCAGTCAAATCGAATATTTAACTTGAGGGCTTCATTATTCTCATCAAAATTCATGTACTCACGATTTCTTAAGCAAAATTAAACAAAAACTTGATAACGAAAAATTTATAAAGAAAGGTTTTGAAAATTATAGTGAACGTGCCAAAACATCTTTTATAGATTGTGCTAGAACTTTTAATTCTGTTCAAACAATTATCCCATACCAAATGATCATTAAAATTTTAGTTAGTTTTAAGTTAATAAATTCTTTTTTTAAAATTGAAATTCCCGAAAAAAAAAACTTTTCAAATTTTTCAATTCAAAAAAAAAATTGTAAAACAATCTCAAGCTATTTTGACAAAACCTTTTTATTATATAAGAAAAAAGTTTTATGAATGCAGAATAAATCTATTACAAAATCTGTAATCGGAATCCAGATAAAAGTAAATTCAAATATATTTGAAATTTAAATTTTGTCTTAAAACAAAATGAGCAAAGCTAATAAAAAAAAATTCTAGGCTATCATACAAAGAGTACCCATTTAAAAAAAAAAGAAAATTAAACCAAATTAAATTCTTAAAAAATTTCTTAATATTGATCAACCTTTTAAATTAAACCTAAGATTTAAATAAATTAAAAATTTAAGATTTCAAGAACTTTTTCTATTTTTAACAAAGCAATTTTTTCCATGGTAATGAACATTAATTTTTAATTTGCGAATACCTTTTTAAACATACTTATAATTATTTGGAAGTAAACATTTATTTATTAATTAATAAAAAAATCAAGAAAATTAAAGAGAAAATACTAAAATATAAGCAACAGTTATTTTTCTGTCATATTACTTTTGTTACATAAAGTCTAAGTAAATCACTATATATTTTAGGCTTAATTACGCTAAATGAATTTGTCTGTGAAACGATGAGCTTAGATTTAAATGGTAGCTGTCAAGACTTAAGTGCTTCAACACTTAGCTTTCAAAACAAACGCGATTACGAATCGTATCGAACGTTAATTGAAACTCGTAGTAATAATCAACAACCTTATGTAAAAAACAAAATAATTAAATCATTATGGGATTTAGAACCAATTGATTTTAGCGTAAAGCTATATCACCCAAAGCCTTTGAAACGAAATTCAAGAGAAGCTATTAAACCTTGGGAATATGACAAATATTTAAAACCTTCTGATCTTCAGAATGATAAAGAAGTCACGAAAATTTCAGCGGACAAAGCTATTGTAAATAGTTATCTTACAGAAAATTCTGAATCGAATAACAAAGAAAATGAAATTGATTTTGAAAAATCATTTAGAACATTAACTCCGAATGGAGCGAGAATTGAAGCTTCTAAAAATATGGGTTTTAGAGATGGATTGGAACAGTTTAAAAATCCACAGCCATATGATTTTAGAGGAGTAAACTTTATTCTAATAATTAAAATTCAAAATTTTTTTTAAAATTTTTTTAAAATATTAGCTTAAATATCTATTTGGAATGCCTGAATTTCAAACACGATTTGAAAAAGATCCTTTTGATATCAAATTTCTTTCAAGTAGTCTAAATCAAAGTAATTATATAATTTTCTTAATTTTAATTTAAGCCATCATGAAAAAATTATCATCAATTATTGCTTTATTAAGTATTACAAACGATATCGAACAAATTTATATTAGGCACTCTCTTTTAAAGTTATTGTTTTTTTGAAAAATAAAAAAAATTTAACAATTTTTAACAGTTACCACCATTTAATTAAATATTTTAAATTAATTAAAATGTTTAAAACTTGGTCAAGCACAGGTTGCAAACCGGGTAAAGAGCCGATAAATTTAGCCTAATAAAATGAAAAAATTGGCTATTTTATTTATTGGCCTTTTTTCAAAGTTTCAATTGATTTGGATGTGAATTACAGATAAATTTTTTTAATCTCAATAAATTGTGTTATTTAAAATAACAAAAGTCTATATATCTAAGTTTATGTTATACTTTTAAATACTTAATTAAGAACAAATGTTAATTAAAAACATTTTCTATACTAATTCTAGAAAATTTAACGAAACGTTTGCTCAAATATGGGTTATGGTTAAAAAAAACTAACATGGGTTATGATTTTGATTAAGACTAACGGTTGACGTTAAATTTCATAAGATTCTGGTTTTATAGTGTTTTTGATTTTAGAACACTTAGCATATACCCTTGCTGCGAGTTATATGCACTTAAGATCAAAAATCACTTTTTACCCCATACATCACGTACCAACTCGCCCATGTTAATTTAAAATTTAGATCTGTTAAAACTATAGACCAGAGTAAAATAAAAAAGTATTTTCACACTTGATGATAAATTTTATTTAGTGAAATTAGTAAAAAAGTTAGTCATTCAAGAAAATAGATACTTTCAATTTTTTTTTTTTTTTTTTAAAAATTAGCAATAATTTTTAAAATTTTTTTAAATAAAAATTTTAGTTCATGGCTATGAGCGTGCATTGAACTTGCGTGAAGTAGATAAAGGACTTCAAATGGGAGACAAGGTGAAAAAAGCTGATCCTCATTATGATCCTAATTTAATATTGCCTCGACTAAAATTTCCCAACAAATTCAATGGCTATTCAAGATATCGAAATAAAGATCGTTCAATTGAAAGTGCATTTTGGGACAGAGTTTTGCCAAAACTGTCCGATAGACTCAACGACACAAATTTCTCTTCTAGTAAACAATACAAAAAATTAGATCCAGATTTTTACAATTAATTTACAGTTTACCAAAAACTATAAACAAAAATATCAAAAGTAAATATCAAAAAATAAAAATAGTTTTTTTTGATTTGAAAAAAAAAATAAAATGCAAAATTATTTTTTCTTATCTATTTGAAATTTTTTTTTTGAGGTATTTTTAAATTTCCAAAAGCCATAAACTTAAAATATTTTTATTTTTAATTATTTTCCTACTTTGTTAATAAATATTTTTTTGTTGAATTTGAATTTTTGCCTTGTCAAACAATAAATTATTTTATTTTATGTTTAGTTAGCGATAGATTATGGAAATATTAAACTCATGCAAGTTTCCAGAATGTAATTATTTCAGTAATTTAGTCGAGTTCAAAGGAAACAGTAGCTTAACTTTTATGTGGACATTAAGATTCTTTACAGGAATATGCCTAGTCAGTTTAATAATAGGAGCAACAAAAATCTCAGAAATTTTAATGATTTCAATAGAGCATATTCTAAAGAGTAAATCTAAGTATTCTAATTCAAATTTCGGCACTGTAATTTCCTGTAATTCTATCGCTAATTTAACACTAAGAAGCTTTGGTTATAATTATTTTCAAATTTTGTATCCAATTATGCATATTTTAATTAATAATTTTAATAAATTTGAATCAAGCAGTGTAACCATTATTTTGGTAAATTTTTATCTTCTCTTCTTAATTGACAACAAAATTTATGATTTTTTTATTTTAGGGGTCATCTTTGTTTAACATTTTAATAATTACAGCATTTAGCATTTTATCGTTTAATGATATTAAAAAACTCAAAATCGAAAATTGTAAATTATTAAATTTATGGTTCTTTGGCAGCATAATAAGTTACGCGTGGCTTTTCATAATAATTTTTGTTTCATCTCCATTAAAAATTGAAATTTGGGAAGCGATATTATCCTTAATATTATACTTTTTGTTGATTTTTTTTTCAATAATAATTGAAAAATTCTTGACACCAGTGAAAGATGTGTACTTAAAAAAGACCAGTTCGAATACTTTATTATCCGATAAATTTCATTATGAACTAGAAAGTAAGTTCCGTGATAAAATTTTTTTTTTCTTAAATTTAAATTTCTTTACCTAAAAAAGGCCTAAATTTTTCATTCGAATCAGCTGATAAAATTGTCAAACTAGTTAATGTAAATATTTTATCGAATTAAATATTTTTTTATTATTTCTTTTTAGTAATTTTTGTAAATTTATTTAAAGAAATTAGAAACTCATGGCAGCTATTTGACTGAAACTCAAAAATTGAAAGTAATAACTAATTATTCAAATGTTCTACGCAATCATCCGTATACTTACTACAAAATAAATGCAATCAAGTATTTAACAGGAAGCTGTACCGGATCATTTGGTAAAATTAGTTTCATTTGAAAACATGGGATTAACAAAAAATGATAAAATTTGTTACATACCGAAAACCCTCGATAGTTATATCGTGGTACAAATCTGGAGTTTCGAATTTGTACCCAGTGATTTTATTACTGAAATGTATTCACAGACCTTTCAGCTTCAAACAAGGGGGTGGTACTATCGAGGGCTTACGGTAGCTAAAGCATTAAGAAAAATAATAGAAAACTTTCTTCGCATACTCATAGAAAAAACTACCATTCGCATTTAAATTTAATCTTTAGAAATTATAAAAAAAATTATCATGATCGTAAAAAATTCTCTTCATTAAAATGATTGACAAAGGCTACTAAAAATTTTTTTTAGTACGGTTCGGGTTCTCTAAGGGTTCGGGTACGGTTTGGTGCGGGTACGCATATAAATACAATACTGGTCATTCACAACCACCGAAAATGAATTTTCAGGAAATTTCGTAAACGTTCTTGGTTTCCATGAACTTTCATGAACATTCACGAACGTTCCTGAATGTTTAGCAAAAAAAAGCATTAAAAAAATAGAATGTAAAAATAGATGGAAGAGCTCTTAGACAAAAATCAGGAAAAAAGTACACCCTAGAAATTGTCAAGACTTTAAAAAAATAGGTCTTAACTTATTTTTTTATATTTATTTTGAAGAAAAAATAAATTTTAGTGTATCCTAAATTTTCCGACTTATAAAATCATATTTTTTAAAAGATTTTTCTTGTAAGAAATTCTAAAAAAAAAATTTTTAAATTTTTAAATTTTTCTATTAAGAATTTTCATGAACGTTCATTTTTGGTCGTTGTGAATATGTAGTTAAAATCGAGCATTTACTTTAGCATTTTTTCTATAAGGCTTAAAAAAGTGGCAAAATAGTAAAAGATAATTTTGATGAATGTTAACTGAATGTCCCTATTAATTTTTTCATTAACTTATTTCAGCATTGTACAGTCAAACCGATCTAATTTTAGTTTGCTCTTTTTTAGTTCGTATGAAAGTTGTAAATACCTAAAAACCTTGTCGTATCCGGACTTTAGTGATTATCCCTGTTTTTTATAAATTCCGATTTTGTGTATTTTTAATTTTCTCATAAAAAAAATCATCCTTTTGCACTCATAACTACATTTAAATGTATGTAAATTAGTTATAAATTGTATGAACTGATTTATGCTTTACAGTCGAGGTTCATTTAATCTGAGAAACACTGTCTAACATTTGAACAGTTTTTTTGCTTATTTACAAAGAAATCTTAAAAATTTGATTACCTTCTAGTAGAAAAATAATTAATTAGAAACTATTCAATTTTTTAAGTAATCCCATAATAAAATCTAAGATTTCTAAAATTAAACAACATTATCTTAAAAGCAATTCGAAATGATTTAGAAGAAATAATTAAAGAAAATAGACATTTTATTGAATTGGAAAATAAAGAATTAGAAGATGGGCATTTATTAAAAGAGAATAATATTCAATTCAACAAAGTACATCATAAAAGTATATGTCATATAGGTAGCTTAGACGATCATAAAGCAATTGTTTATTTTTCAGCAAATGTTTACGCTTTCGATCTGACAAGAAATTTTTTTTGCATCAGCATTGTTAGATCGAGAAATTTGGGTGTACAAGTTTCATTTTCGTAAGATTTTATATTAATTCAAAAAGAAAATTTTTTTAAAAACTTCTTAAAAATAAGTTTCAAAATGTCGAATGGCTCTCTAGAAAGTTCGAAACACTTTCAACCGTTAAAAAAATCAATTTTTAAGTTTGAACCTGGACAAACTATTTTAAACATTCCAATAAATTTTATTCCCAATTCTGAGATTAAAAGTAAATTTATAAATGTCAAACTTTAAGTTTAGTTTTTGATGAAAATTTTTTGTTGTTTAGGCGATGAATATTTTTATGCACATTTAGAAGTACTCAATGAAAGTATAAAAATTGCAAAAATAGGACCCATTCCTAATTGTATAATTACCACAACTAAAAATAACATTTGTAAAATTTTATTTTTCTACACTTTTTTTTTTATGAATTAAGACCTTTTCTTTTTCAGATCATCAAGAAATAGAATTTTTAGATATCGTTTATGATATAAAATCAAAAAGTGACTTTGTTTTTTTAAAGTTAAACCGGCTAAAAAGTACTAGTGGAAGTGTACATTTAGGCTTTAAAATTTTTTGTAATAAAATTCAAATCGATTATAAGAAATTTACAGCTTTGTCAAGTATAAATTTATTACTTGATCCTTGTTATAACGAGAAAGAGTCGGTTCTTTTCGTTAACAAGGATCGACTGTGCTTTTTTCTTACTTGGCTATTTTATTTTTTAAAAGATGAAATTGAAGATGTTGAATTTCGCAATGGAGAAAAAGAAAAAATTTTTATGCTAAAGGTCAAAAGCCTCCTTGAGATAGTACATGAAAAATTTGTTTTGAAATTAGTTGTAAAAAAAAGTGATTTCAAGGTCAAACTTGGAGAAAGAAACGAAGCTACTGTTTTCATAAAAAAAGATAAAGGTTTCCTAGCTAAATTAATCTTATTTGAAAAGATTAATAAAACTTTTTATATTTGAAAAAGAAATGGAAAAAAAATTTGAAAGAATTTTGTCCAAGTTGAAAGCTGATCAAATAAATGAATGCAAAAAGCTAAGTCTTGTTGATCAATTTAAACAATCTTTAACTGTTAATAATGGCGATTTAGAAAACTCAAATTTAAAAGATTATTTTTTACATTTAGTTTCCATACCATGGAAAGTAATCATTTAAGAACTAATTTTGAGTTTTTTGAAAATTTTTTTAAAAAATTTTTTCAGGTCCTTTTTTCATTCATTCCACCCGCAGATATTTTTAACGGATGGCTTTCTTTTGTCACATCATTAATAATAGCTTCTTTAATCGTCTATGCCACTTTTAGATTAGCTACGTTGTTTGGATGTCTTATTGGAATTAGCAGCACTATGGTCTCACTAATGTAATTTTTATAAACAAATACTAAAAAAATTTTTTTGCGTTCGAAATTGAATCGCTATAATTTTGAGCGTTCACAAAATAAAATTTAATAAAAATAAAATATTTTTTTTAAAGAATAATACCAATTGGAATCGGAGTTCCGGCAAGTAATTTTAAGTTATTAATTTTTTTTTTCAAAAATTTTTAATCAAACTACTTACTAGATACATTAATTGATTTTAAAAAAAGGTGTGAGAGTTACCGTTACCATAAGTGTTAGTTAAATTTGTGATATTTATAACTAATTTCTTCTTCTAGCCCTTTTTTAGCAGCTGTTTCCAAACTGTTAAGTAAAAATGTTTTGAAGTTTTTTAAGACGATTTTCTAGAGCAATAATTAAAAAAAAAATTTTGCTTATAATTTGCTTCAGACAGTTTTAGGTAGCTCCTAAAAATTTCTCGGTAGCACTATTGTGAACATCTCATATGAATTCGTGAGATCTCAAAAGATCTTATAACTTTAAATGGACTTTAAGAGCAGTTTAGGAAATGTATCAAAACCTATCATATCTTATTTCAAAAGTGAACTGTAAATTTTTTTGATTTCGAACTCAAGTTAATAAATAAATTTCTGAATTCAACGATAAAGCAAAATAACAAAATATAATGAAAAGGATTTTTCTAAATTTCAGCATTCTGATTGATGAATTTTATCTTAAGTTCAGCCATGATTATTTAAGTCTCTTAAATTAATTTAAATTAAAACTTCTTTACGAGAAAGACCAATTAATTTGAATCTTTTTTTAAAAAATCAATTTTTTTTATAAAAACAATTTAGTCGAAAAATGTGTGACCAATCTATGTCAAACATTTTTTGGCACATATTACCTCACCAATTTATATAAAGTAAAGTAAAGAATCCATTTTTCTCTTATTATATAATTTTGGTTATTGGTATGAGTGGTTTTGAATTTGAAATTTTTGAACATTCATCCTTTAAAAACTTTTTAACATTCATTTTTTTAGAATATGATGGCTAATAATTTAAGTGCAGTAAAAGAAGATTATGAAAATTCATTTTTAAGTATGAAAGCTAGTGAGTCTATAAACGTTCTATTAGGCCTTGGTTTTTCTTGGCTCATTGCCTCAATAGTACTAGCAATAAAAGTAAATTTAATTACAAAGAAAATAATTAAAGGTTTTTTAAAAAATAATATTTCAGGGTGAAGATTTTAACATAGAATCTCAATATCTGGGAATTCAAATAGCTCTGTTTTTAATAATTAATGTAATATGCCATGTTTTGATGATTTTGAGACGAAAATTGCATATTTTTGGAAATGCTGAATTTGGTGGTACGGATTATCCACGTCTGATTTCGTCTCTCCTACTTATAGTTTTGTGGATTTTTTATGTTCTAGTAATTTCGCTTTTATCTTTTGAGTATTTAATTATTAATATTGGTTAGTTAATAAATAAATAAAATTTAACAAATTATAAATTTACGAAGACAAATTTTTTTATTTATAAAATAAAATTTCAAAATTAAATTTATAAGTCTAAAAAAATTTAATTTAAAAAAAATAAAAACAATTGAAGTTCAAAAAAAATTTTTTGTTTTGAAAAATTTTTTAACTGATGGCTTTCCTGAATCAATTGATTAAATCTACATTTAAATTACATGGATTCAATCTTAACGCGTTGGAATTTATCAATATAAAAATAATTCGATTTATCTTTTAATAAAATTCAATTTTTCTAAAAGAGAATGCACAAAACTAGTGTCAGAAAGTCTTGAAAAAGTCGATGAAAATAAGCATGAAGACATTATTGAGAAACTAATTGATTCAATAACTAAAAAAATTTGTAAAAAAAATTTAAAAAATTTTTATTTCAATATAAGCAAAACTATTTTTTTTTGTTTAAAAGCTGATGGTTCATCTTGTTTAACCAAAGCTGATATTGAAAGTGCCTTAAAAGATTTTAATAGAGATGAAAACAAATCTGTTGAAAAGTATTTGAATAAAAATAAATTGTAAAACTTTTTTTAAAGTTCTTTTCTAAAATCTAAGGGTCGAAATTTTTCATTTAATTGATGCATTTGATATTCCTAAATCAATGTACTGTGAAGTCTCAAAGAAATTAATCAAGTAATTTTTTCAAAATTTAAAAAAATTCAAAGATCCTTTTTTTTTAATTTTAATTAATCGAAGACTACCTAATGATACAAGATCATATAAAGGTGTTAATCACAGGGCATTAATTGCTGATAGCCGTGCTAAAATTGAAATTTTCACCCAAAGGTTCAAAATTATTCACCAGGTAAATTATATCGATCAAATCTTATAAATTATAATTTTTTTAAATTAGCTTTTAAATTAAAAGAGAACTATGAGACATGAGTTGTTTAGTCCTTGTGTAGTTAGTTCAAATAGTATAGGAAAGAAAAAATTTCAAGTAAAATTATTTATTTTAAACAGTATTTTAAATACTTTATAAAATTGTTAATCTAGCTGAAACCAATAGAATATTTGCTAAGCAATACCAACCAAGTTGAAGATATAATTGTTCTCGGAATGATTTCACAATTAAAAGAAGTCAATTTACTTTATATTCTCTATCATGTTTTAATTTCTTATGGTGTTTATATTTTTTAGAATAAATTTTACATTGAAGACCCAACGGGACACTTACCTCTGAACCTCTCAGAAGCTGTAATAATAACAAACAAAGTTTTTTCTTCTATATATAATATAAAATATTTTTTTAAGAATTATCATAATGGAATTTACACTGAAGGATGTTTTGTATTAGCTGAAGGAAATTTAGTCGATGGTGTTTTTGAAGTAAAGGCTCTAGGCTTTCCACCAGCTGAGTTTGAATCAACTTCAAGGTAAAATTAAACCATCTAGAATTTTTTCATATTATTTTTTTAATAACTTGTTTCTTAAAGAGCTTACTTTGGAAATATAAATTATTTCGGTGGACCTAATGAAATAAGTTGTAAATCTTCAATAGCTTTAAGTCAAGCTCAATTATCTATAGATTCAATGATTGTGTTTTTATCTGATGTTTGGCTTGACTCTCCAAAAGTAAACCGAAAAATAAACGATACCTAAAAAAATGTATATTTTTTTTCAAATGATTATAATTTAAGGTTTTTGAAAAACTTCAAACTCTATTTGTCGGATATTCCGAATGTCCACCATACGCTTTTGTAATGTGTGGGAATTTTCTTTCAGATTTAAAATATGGTCTTAGATGTAACGAATTATCAGGTAAAATAAATTTATTTATTATCAATTATAAACTATCTTAAAACAAACTTTAAAAAAAACAAGATGGTTTTAAAAGACTAGCTGATTTGATATCACAATTTCAAGCTATAAAAGATCAAAGTCATTTTATTTTTATTCCTGGACCACAAGATCCTGGTGTAGCAAGAGTTTATCCAAGGCAAGTTGCAAATTAAAAAGATAATTTATGTTTTTTAATTATTATTTTTTGTTCAGAGCTGGAATTTTACCACATTGTACTGACTATATTAGAAAAAAGTTACCCAAGTGTCACTTTGCATCTAATCCTTGTCGAATTCAATTTGGCTCAAGACAAATAGTTGTATTAAGAGAAGACCTTTTGCAAAAAATGAGTAGAAATGCAATTAAAATTCCAGATCAAGAAAAATTAACTGATGATGTAAGATTTTGATTTTTAAAATTTTTTTTTTAAAGATTTTCTTTTAATAATTTTTTTTTTTAGTTTGCCAAGACTCTAATTTGTCAAGCCCATTTGGCACCTTTACCACTACACGTGGTTCCAATCTATTGGAATTATGATTATGTTATGAGGTTATATCCTTTGCCTGATTTAGTAGTAGTAGCCGACAAGCAAAAATCCTTCACTCATACTTATACTGATTGTACAGTAATTAACCCAGTAAGTTACTTTTAATAAATATCATATTAAATATAAATTAAAATTTTTTATTTTTCAAGGGGTCGTTTCCGTATAATAATTTTTCATTTAAAGTATACGTACCCACAACAAAACAAATTGAAGATTGTGTTATACCGAGTGATTAAAGAAATTTAAAAAAAAAAAAAACTAAAATTCTAGCTATTTTTTTGTCTAAAGTACTCAGCTTATTTTAAAAATAAAGATAAGTTAAAATTTTATAAAAAAATATTTTATTATTTTTTGAAAATAGATACCTAATTTTTCGATTGCTTCGACACAAACAGATGCATACATATTTTCTTTGAATGTACCCATTAAAATATATTTACCTGTTTGAGCCATTACTAAACCTTTTGTGCCCTTAAAAAAAAAAATTATTAAGTGATAATTAAAGATATAAAAAAATATGTATGTTTAAATACATCTTTGGCGTATATTGAATTTTCATCAGATCTTAGGCATGTGTAATTAGACTCGTCGAAATAAATACCGCGTTCCCTAGTTAAATTTGTGTTTTGAAATGCATCTATTAAAACTTCTACATCAACATCATTTAACTTTTAATTTTTATTTATTTTTAAAAATTTTATAAAATTTATTTTTTTTAATTTTGAATTATTTACTTGGAATCCAACTGATGATGCTTTGACTGTGTATTCGTCTTTATTTAGCAATGCACATCTATCGATGTGCTGTGTTGAAATCAGAGCATCATGTAATAAATTCTGAAGTTGATTCATCTTTATTTGTTTTTATCAAATAAGGATAAAGCTAAATAATCAAAAAAAAATTCAAATGTTTAAAAATTTAAAATTCAGTTTCCATGGAGACTTAATCTAAAAGTTTATTTATTTAATTTCGTTAAACAAACCGTTCATACTCACCTGATAATTATCAAGGGCTTTTACATTTTAGGTCAGATGAATTTAAAAAAATTAAATAAAATTCATATGGTTTGAATTTAAGAGCTTTATCGAAAATTAGAAGATAATTAAGCTTTAAAAGTTTATAGCTTTTAATCTAAGTTAATATTAGGTTATAGCTTTTTTGGGAAAAGCTTAAAGAAAAATATTCCGATAAAAGAAATAGTAGCACATACAAATACAAATATATTTTCAACACACAACTCCTTATAAAGTTATCGGCACACATAACTTTTTATTTAACTACATACCTATTTTTCAAGTAACTATTTCTTTAACGCAAATTTTATTACTAAAGAGTTATATTAAGTTGATGAGCTTTTTGTAAAGTTGCTGAAAGTGTTAATAGTTGTTTTGAAAGGAAAAAAAGTCGAGCCTACTCAAAATTAAGTTTTTGCATAAGTTTAGTTTTAAAATAATTTATTAAAGGGGAAAAAACTGCCAAATCAGTATTCTTAAAATTTTAAAACTGTAAATTTTAAACTTTTTTTGCTTCTTTTTTTTAAACTATAAAATCATGTTTTTAAACAAGTTTCCAACATTTAAAGTAGTTTATTTATAAATATTTAGTACCATGTGCTACTAAATATTTGTATAAATGAATCTGTATCTTTGAATTACTTCATTGATACAGACGAAAATTACTAGTCTTTGTATCAGTGATAATTTAAAAAAGGTAATAGAAATTACAGTACAAATTAAAACTAACGTTTCTTTTCCTTTCCTCTTCCTCAACTCTTCCTCTTCTTTTCCTTTCTTTTCACAGGAAAGGTTTCAAAAAAATACGTTAAAAATTATTAGTTTTTATTAAATGTTTTCTTCAGAGGAAGAGGAAAGGAAGAGTTGAAGAACAAAATGCGTACAAGTTAGTTTACAAGAAAAAATAAAAAATAAATAGGAATTATAAAAATAAATAGGTTTTGGCAACTTTTGTTTTGAATGGAACTTTAAAATAAGAGGATTACTATTTTTATATTTTTTCAAAATCGAATTGCGGGAATCCTTGAATATTCTTAAGACCTATTCAATCGCCATTTTATACGATTATTTTCATTTGTTTTGTTATATTTTTTGGACGCCTCTTTTTTATTCAGACCAATTATTCTTAAGAGCCTTTTTTGTATTTTATTTATTTGATTTTTAATGGTATTTAAAAGTTGTTAATAAAAGGATAGGACTATTATAAACTGAAAATCTTAGAAATCTGAGGAACTTTTTAAATTATTTTGTAGTAATGATTTAAATTTTTAAAATGACTTTCAACCAGAGTGATAGAAAGTAAAATCTGGAACCTTCGCTTGACTCAGTACGGGCTTTTTTAGAAGAGAACAAAATATGAAGAATTAAAAAAATTTAATTTGAACATTTAAAACTAGAAAATTTCACCTATCGAAAAGCGAGTCAAAACTGCTCAAGTAAAGTTCAGTTCGAAAAAAAGGATATAAAAAATTCATGAATATTTTAGCCTATTTAAATAATTTTCCAACATGTATAAAAAGTAGCGGGACTACTATTATGTATTTTTGACCCGTTTAATGTAATCAACTGGTCAGATAAAAGGTGACCGAAAATAAAAATAATTTTTTATGTTCCAAATGAATATTCATTTAGTTTTGAACGATCATTATCCTTCATGATTAATTTCGAATATTCATGAACGTTCAAATTGATTCATGAATAGTTCTAAATATTCATGAAATTTCTAACTGAACTTTTCTCATTTCTAAAAAATTAAATATTTAAGGCATAAAAAATATCTTAAGTCGACTTAAAAATAATTTAATAAAAGTTAAAAAATGTGACTAGCTGTTGTAAAAAAATGGGACGTTAAGGCTTTGAATATAATATCATTATCAAAAGTATAATTTATATTTTTTCAATAATATGTTGAGAATCGGGATTAGAATTGAAAGATGTTTTGTATTTAATAGTTTATTCAAACTAAGAACTAAAAGTTAAAACTTAAATAAGAAAAATTACGGGTTTATACAATATTTATATACAATATTTTTTGTTACAATATTATTGACCATATATAGTGTCGCAATAAATTATTTTATTGTAACCCTTTACAAATCAAATTTTTCATAACGCTAGCTGAAGTCAGCTTTCATTTTAAAAATTATTGCTTACATCATCTAGCGTAATGAAAAATCTGATTTTTTTTTACTAATATTTACAATCAAATTCGTTTTTCGTTAAACAGTCATCATTAAAATTAACATTAGAACAATAAGTTTTAAATCTTGGACAACTGGCCTTTAGCAAAATCGAATAATGTGCCAAAAATAATCTAAATTTACAATCACATATTATCCCATAGCTCTCAATTTTTTCAGGTTCTACAAAAATTCGAACTCTTCTATGCGAATAGGATAACTGTTTAAGAACACATTTATCAGTATTAATTAGAGTTTCAGGTGACATAACCAAATCCATAAAATAATTCAAATCTGTATCATTAGTTCTGGAACAAAATGTCTTATTACTAAATCTAAGATCTACATTATCTGATAGATTAAATCTTAATAAAACATTTGTTTTAAATCTTTTGAATGCAAAATTTGGTAATTTAGTCAAACGACCATTTTGACTAGACATATCTAATTTTATTAAATTACCAAAATAAGTCGGTATACGAATTAGATAATTATTTTCTAAATATAACATAAGTATGTTAGGAATTCTCTCGAATAACCCGTCATAATCAATATCTTCTAATTTATTCTGGGATAATCTTAATAAATTTAAATTTGTAAAATTATTTGCACCTTCTAAACCAATTTCTTCAATTTGATTTCTACTCAAGTCAAGAACATGTAAAATTGTTAAAGTATTAAAAACATAAAATTCTACATGTTTCAATCGATTTGATTGTAAAAATAATTTTTCCAAATTTTTTAAACTCATAAAAATATTTTTATTTATAATTTGAATTTTATTATACGATAGATCTAATAGTGCAAGATTATTTAATGATTTAAAAGCTTCATTTTCGATTAATTCTATTTGATTATGAGACAAGTCTAAATGATTTAGCGTTGATAGATTTTGAAAAGTAAATGATTTTAGCTTTTTTATTTTGTTGTATGATAGTCCTAGTTTATTAAGCTGGGTAAAATTATCAAATTTTTCCAATTTTAATATTTTATTTGAATTTAGAATTAACTCATTAAGAGTTTCTTTAATTTTCTTGCTAAAATCATCTCGTGTACTTAAATTCTCGATTAGATTAGACGAAATATCTAAGCTTTCCAAAGGACATTCAGTTGTATTTAATTTTTTAAAAACTTTAATTTTGTTTAAGCTTAAATCTAAATAAATTAGATTTTCCAAATCGATTATTTCGGGTATTTCATATAATGAATTATTTCTCAAAACTATTGACTCAACTGTTTGCCTAAAATTCTCATCAAATATAGAAAAATTTAATTTTTCTATTTTATTATTGGATAGATGAATATTTTTAACGGATTGAATACCATCGAAAAAGCCCGGTCTCAAATTTTCTATCTCAGTTTCATGCATAAATAAAATGTTGATACTTAAATCAGTGAAAATTTTCAAATCAATCGATTCATTTTTTCCAATCTTAATTGTTAGGGTATCTATTAAATTTAATTTTTTATCAACGAGCTTGAACTTAGGATTCATATCAAGTGTATTCGAGTTGAAATGGCATGTTATGTAATTGAATCCATAATCGCTTTCGCATTCACATTGCTTATAAATACATAAATATTCTATTAAATGGATCTGACATAATTGTAGAAGTATTATTAAGGCAATGAAGAAGTAAAACATTTTTTTTTAAATGAAGGTTAAAATCTAAAGTCAAAAGAAAAAAATCCTTAATTCATTTCATTTAGCCAATTTCAGGTTAAATTTTTAATATAATTAAAAAGTTTTTTTCATGTTTATTGCTGCATTTTATTTCAAAAACTTTTAGAAACGGTTTTTTTTTATATAAGATTTTTTAAAATCCACTTTAATTGACGCATTTATCTCTTTAAAAAAACACTTTTACGTGTTTGAAGCAGCATTAAACCCGAAATTTCGGAATTTAACGTAATGCATCGCAGTAAATCAAACGGTATTTAACTGGTTAAATTAGTCAGTTCTGGAAAAAATTTCCATTGGAAAAAAATTCTTTTTACGCTTTGTTGGATCTAGCAAAAATGTTATAAAAAATAAATTAAACTTAAGTAAATCATTTATTTCTTTAAATTAAAAATAATTAATCTGGTCATGTCGACTTGGTGAATTTTTGTTCACCAAATTCTTAGTTACCGATTTCGTGAACAAAAAGTTTTTTTCCAGTCGACTAGATCCAAATTTTCACCAAATAGATTAAAATTAAAATAAAATTTCACATTTAATTTTTGATTATTAAGGTTTTTAATGTTCAAATTTTAATTAATGTACTTTATTTATTTAGATAATTGCAAAAGTGGAAAGTTATTTTAAAAAATATTATAATTTATTCATATTCAGATAGAGCTAGGGGTGCACATTTACTTTACTTTACTAGTAAATGGTAAATTAAAATTTACCAAAGTTTCTTTTTTAAGTAAATTAAGTAAAGTAAAAATTTACTTTTACAAGTAAATAGAAAATCGAAAATTTACTTTTACTAGCAAATCGAAAATTTACTTATTCTAGCAAATAGTAAATTTTAATTTCCTTTTTTACTTAAAATAAATTTAAATGTAAATGAAAAATTAACTTTTACTAGTAAAAAGTAAAAAAAAAAATATTATTTTAAAGTAAATTGGGAGAATAACCGGAAATATTTAGTTTTCCAAGTACCTTTGGTAATCCAAAGTAGTTTTATTAGAGTTAAAGCTACTTATACTTGTCCTACTTCAAGCAATTTTAATTTTTTATTCAGCTTTAATTAAAAATAGTAAATTTTTCTTTTAATAGTAAATCTTTTTAAGAAAACTGCCAACTTATTTCAAAAATGTACTGTATTTAAATTTCAGGTCCGTTACCTAAATGCTGAAATATGCTTATTAGTGATAGGAGTTTTCCATTAGTTTTAGTTAACTAAAAATTAGTCGACTAAAAATTAGTTAAATGTTAAAAAAAAAATATTTCGAATCCCAAAATATTAGAATAAGCTAATTATTTCAAAAATTGATAAAAAAAAAAGTTATAAAAACAAAAATCAATTTTTATCTAAAATTTTCAGAAAAAAAAATTAGTTAACTAAAAAGAGACTATTTTAGTTAACTAATTTTTAGTCGACTAATTTTTTTTAAACTAAAATGATATTTAAGCGACTGGTTAAGCAATTTTTAGGTGTCGGGATTTCCTAATCCTAATTTATTTTGAAAAACTTATTGTTTTTATTAAATTTTAATCGTTTGGAGCCCTTCTTAAATTGCTTAATTGCGCTTATCCTGCATGACGTACTACATATATTGGTACCAGTACTGAAGATATAAAGCCTCAAAAGCGCCAAGCTAAAATCATATACTTTTTTATCGGACAGTCTTTGTCCCGAAAAGGAATCGGGAACTTTATATAAAATAATTTCTATAGAGACTAGTTAGAGGGATTTTTTATTCTTTAGATACTGGATAGCCAATTTTAATATCTAGTTTAGATATAGATTAAGTCGAATAATGCAGCAGTTATAATGAAAAAATGGTGTTACCGTTACCGTGAGCGTTACCTGAGTAATGGTAACGGTAGGGTAACGCTCACGGTTAAGGTACGGTAATTGTAACGCCATTTTTCATTATAACTGCTGTATTACTCGGAATATATAAAAAGTCTTTTGATGATACGGCAATTATCGGCTCTTTAGATAAAAATTTAGCGAATTTATAGATATAAAAATAACTTTTAGAATATTTAGTTACAATAAAATTTATTAAAGAATTTGAAGAAAAATTATTTTTTTTGCAAGAGCAATAGATTTGATTTTAAATATCTTAAAAATGAGATATAGATAATTATTTAAGTAACTTTGAAATAAATTTCAATTATTTCAAAAATAAATAATAAAATAAAATTGGAAAAATACACCTATAGTAGAAAACATTCACAGGTGCACTTCATGAAGGTTCATGAACTTTCACGGACCTTCCCAACGAAATTGAATTCCCCATACTTCCTAACGCTTCAAAACGCTTCCTGCGAATTCGCCAATAATAAAACTCAAAAATTTTACTTTAATTATTTATTTCACGCTGAATATTTAATTAGTTAACACTTAAATTAATAAAAGAACCGCAAAAAATTATTAATTTGAGGAGTTTAAAAATAGTGGAAATTTACTACGATGCCCCGATTTACTTTTTAATTTTTCTGTTTTTTCAAAAATCCGCTTTTCTATAAAATTTTATTCAAACAAATCTTTATAAGTAAGAAATAATTTTCTCAGAAACACATATCCCTAATATTTTTTTTCTCAATTAATTACCATATACCCTTGAAAAGAGATGCACGCACTAAAACCCAAGTTCTCCGGTTTTATCGAATTTTTTGATTGATCATTTTTTTTCAACCAATCAAAAAATTGGATTCGATTCGAGAATTGTGTTTTAGTGCGTGTAAAAAAGATTTATTTCTCCTCAAAAGTATATAAAAATGGACCAAATTTAAATAATTATAAAACATTTCAAAAGAAAAGAAAGTCTCCATTTAAAAAAAAAAAAACTCAACGTAAAATAGTTAAAAATATAATTTAGAGTCAACAAAATGAAATTAAGAATAAATTAGCTTTTCGTACTCGCCAAGAAACCTTATTTTTATAAATACTAAAGAGGATCTTATCAGTATCACTATATGTTTTATGTGAACCTAAACAAATTATAAATTTTTCTAATTGGAATTTACACATGTCGACTGAATGACCGGCAACAATTTTGTTTTATCAGGTATTTTTTTTGGTGGTTTAGACCTCAACTAATTGAGCATAATTTGATGTTACAGTCCATACTTATTTCATATTTTTTCTCAAGCTCGCTTATTTATTTATTTCTTTTATTAATTTTTAGTTTTCGACGATGATCTAAGATAATTAATAGCTCTAATATTGAGATCAGTTGAATTAGCTGTAATACCCGATACGACGGCCAATTATTAACCAAAGATTTGTAAATTTACAAAATTAATGAAAAACATTAAATTTTTCAAATAAAAAGAACCAGTCTAAGTTTTATTTTTTTCAGTAAATTACTAAAACATTTTTTTAATGTTTTAGTAAATTTGTAAAATTAATAAATTTCTTGATTTTAGACATTTTGAGTAAATAATTAAAAACGACAAGAATTTTGAAATTTACAAGTTTTTATACCTTTTAAAAATAATAAAAGATATCAAGTAAATGTTTATTATAGATTATTCTTTATTTGCAAGAGTAATTAAAATAGATAATATTTTTATTTATCAACTAAAGTTTGAATGTGACTTTGATTTTTTTTCCCGTTGCTTTGCTTCCGTAGTAAATAAAGAAAAAATTATGAAATGAAAAATTAGTGTCTACGAAATACCATGTCAATTCTTGGTTAATAAATGAAAAATTCTAAAAAAGTGTAACATTTAAGATTAAAAGAATAAAATTAGACATTTTTTACAGATAATTTAAGATCAAATAACTTCCAATTTTTAATTTCAAAAATTTTATATTCACAAACTAAGAAATTGTTAACTATTTTTCTGACTAATTTAGTGAGCGCATGGCCGAGTGGTGTAAGTCGAGTCCTTTGGAGCGAAAGGTCTAAGGTACAATTCTCACTAAGTGATGAAATATTCTAACATCGTAAGATGTTGAAATGCAAAATTAAAAAAAAAAAAGATTAATCGTAATCGACTTACATATA
>NTPY01000138.1:6724-31488 GCA_002922825.1 Brachionus calyciflorus | reverse complement strand
GGGACTTATTAGAGATAATCAGGCTTGCGAGTCGTGGTGACTTAAAATAAGGGTTCCGAAAGGGACATAGTAGCAAGTGTAGCGACCGACTCTAGAAAAAGGAGTTTGCTACTAAGCTCTCGGTCGTGAGTAGAAAAAAAAAATAAATAAAGATAATTTAAGATCAAATAACTTCCAATTTTTAATTTCAAAAATTTTATATTCACAAACGAAAAAATTGTTAACTATTTTTCTGACTAATTTTTTGAAAGAATGTTATTAACTTAGTCAACATGAGCCCTTTTTTATTTATATTTTGACGTAAAATTATCTAAAATCCAAGTATCAAATCGGCACCGTATTAAATAGACCAAACGGGCTCCTTTAAAATCTCCTAACTACAAAAAACTAAAAAAAATATTCTATGGTTGTTTAATTAAATAAGCCAAAATGTTACAGTGGAATCCCTTTTAAACGACTCCGTTTTTAACGATTTCCCTTTATAAGGATGAAATTTTCCAGTCCCAATTATTCTCCCATCAAATCCCATGTTATTTTTTTCTTTTATTACGATTCCTGTTTTAACGATTTACCCGTTATAAAGTTAGATTTTGAAGAACCGTTGTAATTGTTTTCCATTAATTAGACACTCACTTATAACGACTGTTTTATTTTTTTATTTTTCAAAATGAAGCTTTCTTTTCTAAAAACAGCACGGTAAAAATAAAAAGGTGTGGTGTGAACTAAAGAAGATTGGCTATTTTGACTTCTCTCTTTCCAAATATCGGTGTATAATTCTTTATTCTATTTTAATGAAATTTGTTTGTAAAATGGTAATTTTTGATTAAAATTTACCGATTTTAATCACTAATATTATTCATTTTGCATAATTTGTAATTTTTCCTACTATTAATTTGTTTTGCTATTTTTTTGACAAATAAAAACTTAAAGAATAAAATTAGAATTTTAAATCAAATCATGTGTGACTTTTTTTTGATACATTTGCTTAGTTTTCTACCGATTCGGTGTATGAAACGATTTATTGAAAAACAGCAGAATCGTAAGATAATCATGAATTAATACAAAGAATAAAAAATTACTGAATTTCTATTGATATTTCATTTCTTTTGATTTTATAAAAACATTTTATTGATTCATAAAATATTATCAATCAATAAAATGTTAACTCCATAAAAGTAAAAAAATATTAACTCTCGATATCTCCCAAAAATTAGAGATTATAGTACAACGGCGATACAAAGCCTCTGTTCAAGATTGAAGTCACATTAAACAGCAAACGGACTCACAGTAATTCCACAATTTTTCACACCTAATAGTAATTCAACAATTTTGGGTGGAGTCGGAACAAAAAAAAATGACACTTTATTTCAAAAAAATTGTTGAAAGACCACTTAACATTTATTAATATAATTTGTTTAATTATTACTTGCAATATTTGAATGATTTTCAGATAAAAAGAATTAAAAAAAATGTTGCAACACAATATTTGCAAAAACCTACTAGAAAACACGAAAGTTAGATAAAGCGTAGTTAATATTTTATTTGAGTTTGATAATTGTTTTAGGGAATTTGTGTTTCAATAAAAGAGTCTAATGACAAATTAATAGAAAAATCTTCTTTACGAAAAAATGGAAGTGGCTTGAATATTATAGCCTTAAGTCTTTTATTTATCCGACTAATTTGATGATTTTAAATTTTTTGTTGATATAGGTCAACACTATATTTAAATAAGTTTATCTTTAAATCATATTCATTTTACTCCGATTGTCTGTATTAAAAAATTTATAATTAAGTTGGTCCGACAGCCAATCAATTGATAAAAAAAATTTAGAATTGAAATATTTTATTTTTTTTGCAATTTTTTCTTAATTTTACATACAGTGGTTGTAATAAAAGTGTAACGTCAACCGTAACCAAAGCGTAACCGTAACCGTAACCTTAGTGTAACCGTAACCGTAACCCAAGAGTAACCGTAACCGTTACCGTAACCGTAACCGTCACCGTATCCTTAGTGTAACCGTAACCAAACTGACCAACATATTAGGCTCAGATTAGTAAATTCAACTTTTTGGGATAAAAAATTTTTAAAAAACTTGTAAATAAAATTTAATCATATAAATTTTTAAATTTCCTAAAAGAAATTTAAATTTCTGAATTTTTTATTTACAAGTTTTTTTAAAAATTTTTTATCTCAAAAAGTTGAATTTACTAATCTGAGTCTAATATGTTGGTCAGTTCTTTTACCGTATGCTGGTACGCTTGCTCATAAAATTGATTGAAATTAGTCTTTTTTTTTAAATTTTACGAAACTTACGGTTACGGTGACGGTTACGGTTAAACTTGGGTTACGGTTACACTAAGGTTACGGTTACGGTTACGGTTACTCTTGGGTTGCACTAAGGTTACGGTTACGGTTACGCTTTGGTTACGGTTGACGTTACACTTTTATTACACTTTTATTTGTAATTTGAATTCCTCGGTTCCAAAAATTTTTATTGGTTATTTATTTAGACAAATAAAATTCAAAATAAAAAATTATAATATTTAATGATCTTACTGTGTTAAAAAAAAAATCACACTTTTCGTTTAATTTTTACCGAGCGGTTGTTTGAAAAGAAATTGTTGAATTACTATGCAAACAATACACAGCAAACAATACAACAAGCAAACAATGCTCCACATGCCTGTTTTTATTTATGTTACTTAAAAATAAATTTTTCGGAAAATACCTTACTCAATTTTTTTTCCCGTTTTTTTATTATTTTTAAAAATCAAAATACTTTAACATGAGAAATCTTTTTTAACGATTCCATTTACAACGACTGGTTTTTAGCGGTCCCAACCGAGTCGTTATAAAGGAATTCCACTGTATAAACGATTTAAATTTCACACTTATAACATAAATTAAAAATTATCTTGTTTATTTTTTAATTAAACAAAGAAAAAAAATATAAGAAAAAATAGTTTTTTTATGTAGCCGTCGATAAAATTGGCGTGGGAATTTCATTTTTTTTATAGTTGATTGTCTCAATTAAAAAAAATAATCGCTGTATTTTTAAATATTTAGATACATATTTTAAATGAAACATGGGAGGAAATTAAGTGTATTAATTTAATTTTATGCAAATCTAAAAATTAACAATATTTTCAACGTCTATGTTCTAAATATTTTTCAAAAATAACATGCAATATTTTTTTTTATTGCATAAACAAACCTTAATTCTCAACAACATAAAAAATTTGAAAGTCCGCACTACACACAATTAAGACCCCCCTCACATGCTTATTAAGCTTGTCACGGCCAGCTCGTTCCTCGCAATAACATGTAAAAGATTCCATAACGACATGTCGGTAAATAATTTAGCGACATGTCGTTAAAATAGAGCAAATACGTTATTAAATAATATTCTGTTTCCTTAATTAAGAAATATATTCTGTATAATTTTTAAATTTAAAATTTACGGTAAATAATTATTTGTTACGGATTGGAAATAGTTACCCCGAAATATTAACTGTTGAAATATTTACTAAATTCTTATTTAGGAAAAAGTTTTTATTTCGGAAAAAGTTCTTATTTAGGATTTCTTATTTTCGGCTCGTTATCGTGTTGACTCTTTGGTTAATCACTTGTTTGTTTTCGACTCTCTCGGCATACATTCTATCAACGACTTCTTGGTCTGTATTACGCTCATTATATTGGTTTGAAATTTTAAGTTTTCAAGAATAATTTTTAGAAGTGATCAAAAGCATGAATAAGAAATTATTGAACATTATAAAAAGCAGGTTAAAACGTACCGAAACCTAATTTAGAGGACAACTATTTAAAAATAAACAAAAAACCAATATATTCGCAAGAGAAAGAGCAAGACTTAAAGCTGCAATTTATGCGAGAACCGCAGCAATAACTAAAGCTGATATCGACGCAGAGGTGAAACGACAATGGATAAAGACTGGTATTACTGGAAGATCAAGAATAGCCAAATTCTTGTAACTTTTTTTTTCTTATATTATTTCGGTATTTTTTTTGTAATAAAATTATTTCAGAATGAAATTGATGTGAATCTAAAATTAAATTTGTTGGTTATTTTTAAATTAGGATGTAATTCTAATAAAATATATAATGACCCTTATAATTATTAGTTTTTTTTTAATTTTTAATGTTTAACCAGTCGGTTAATGGTTAAAATGGTTAACCAAAAAGTTGGTAGCAAATTTTGCTTCTTAAGATAATAAAATTGCATCAAAATGAAAAATTTAACTAACTTTTTGTCTTGGGTCAAACCATTTAAATAAAAGAGTAAAAAAAGGCTAAATCGTCGTTTAGATAATGTTATTGGAGTTTCTGTTTAGCTTATTGAACTATTTTGCAGACTAAAATTTCTTTTCTGTATAAAAATTCTAAATTTATTTTAGCGGAAGAGTTATTTAAAAAATTTTTAAAGCACTTAAGTTCTTTTTATGGTAGTCGCTAATTTTTATGCGAGCCCTTTTGGCTTATAAAATCGTTAAACAAGTTAACCTATTTTAACAGAAATTTTTAAAATTGGTTAACCGGCTATTAACCGTTAACAGGAAAAGTTAACCACCAAACACCCCTGGTTTCCATTGTTTTCTAAATAAATAAGTGAGCAGAATAGTATTTGGCAAGTTTTTTTTTTAATTAGATTTTTTTGATGCCTGATTTCATTCAAAAAAGGCCAAGGAATGGAAGTGATGTTTTGAACGAATTGTATCTCAAATCAAGCTTCAATTCGTCTTTAATCCATATTTGAAAAATAAATTTGGTTCCTTTTTTTTATTTTGCCAAAATTTTGGACTTAATTAACCATATTTTTTGTATTAAATATTAAATTTTAGTTTTTTTTCTTTTTTAGAAGACAAGTATTAGTTTTGTAAGCATGTATTCTTTAGCGATGTGAGCATTTTGTCTTCTAAAAAAGAAAAAAAACTAAAATTTAATATTTAATACAAAAAATATGGTTAATTAAGTCCAAAATTTTGGCAAAATAAAAAAAGAAAACCAAATTTATTTTTCAAATATGGATTAAAGACGAATTGAAGCTTGATTTGAGATACAATTCGTTCAAAACATCACTTCCATTCCTTGGCCTTTTTTGAATGAAATCAGGCATCAAAAAAATCTAATTAAAAAAAAAACTTGCCATTTACACGGATAAATGGCTTTAGTTTTCGTTATAATGCTTACTAACTAGAATTTCTCTTATTTTGTTTTCGGTATTTATCATGATAAGATATGAAAAAAGTCACGGGTTATGTGACTAACTCAAAATTAAGTCAGTTCTGGAAAAAATTTCCATTGGAAAATTTTTTTTTCCGTTTTGTTAGATCTAGCGAAAATATTACAAGATTTAAATTAATTATAAGTAAACCATTTATTTGATTAAATTAAAAATAATTAATCCGGTCATGTCGACTTAGTGAACTTTTTGTTCACCAAATGCTTGATGACCGACTTCGTAACTTTTTAATGTTCACCAAAACAATTTTCTGACCATAAAAAAGACAAAAAGTTAACTCAGTCGACATGATCCAAATTTTAACCAAATATTTTGGACTTGACAAAAATTATCAAATTATGCATTTTTATTTCTTAAATTTAATTTGTTTCATTTCTTAAAAACAATAAACTGTCTGTTTTTAACGGCTATTACTAAAACGCAGATCGGTGCTTTTTCTGAAAAAACTGACTTTAACTTCTAGAAAATTGTTTATCAAAGTCAAAGTCAGACTAGAACTTAAAAAATTAATTTTTATAAAGTCAAAGTTGCACTTTTACTTAATTTTTTCTAATTTTTAGACTAATTTTCGAGTTTAATTCAAAAAAATTGTTTTTATAATTTAATTTTTTCATAGAAATAAGACCTAATCTAGCATTATTTAATGTTTAAAATTTTATTTTTGAAACAAATGACTAAAAACAATCTTTATTTCAAAAATATATTTTTAAGGTCAAATTTTAGACTTGACTTTCGACAGGTTTTTTTTTAAAGCCAAGTACTTGACTTTTGTTTTTTTTATAATATAAGTCAAGTCACGACTTGACTTCATTTTAATTTCAATTTTCAAGTAAAGTTTTGACTTGACTTGACTTTTTCTAAAGTCAAGTCAAAACTTTACTTTACATCAGTATTTAATGAAAGTCAAGTAACAACTTGACCTTGAATAAAAAAAAATTAAAGTAATGTCAAATCTTTACTTAATTATTAAAAAAGGATCTAGAATGGTGTTTGCTTTACTTTCACTTTTGACCAACTTTGGCTAGATTATGGTTAAAATTCTTTAATTAAAATTTTAATTTTTTGATACATATGGTTTATTCTTTTGTGTTCTATAACAATTTTACCTACAAGTTTGAAATTTCATTAGAAAAGAGCGATGTTTCAAAAAATTTCAAATATTTTGAAACTTAGTAAAAAAATATTTGAATTTTTTTCAATGAAGGTGAATCAAAACAAAATAATCTAATTAGCCAAAAGAATTTACTCATCTTAACCAAATTGAATATTATGTTATTGTAATTTTCTAAATATTCAGAATAATCTGAAGGTCTATGTTTCAGCATTTTTTAAATTCAAAGGATCTTTTAATTTATTTTTATTTTTTTAAGGGTGTTTATCTCATTCTTAATTTTGATTGGGGATTTTATCAGGAAATTAGACAAGTCTTTAAAAATTTTCCTTGTCTAAACTAAAGAGCGTATTTAGTTAAAGTGATTTATCAAATATTTAAAAAAAAAATTAAATTATTTGGAAAATCTAGTAAAACTAAATACGCTACTTAGATCAAGCATATTTAGTTTTGATGCATCTTCATTTCAAATAAAACACTCAAATATTTTTTTCAAAAAAATATTTTGAAACATCGCTCTTTTCTAATGAAATTTCAAACTTGTAGGTAAAATTGTTATAGAACACAAAAGAATAAACCATATAGACTATGGGGTAAAAAATGTAGAGATTATAAAGTTTATAAAGTATATAGAGGATGTCTCGACTTAGAAAAAAATTTTTATACAGTCAAATCTCTTTAATTCGGAACTCCTTTATCCGAACAATTTGGTTTTCGGAATTTTTTTTCGGTCCCTATCCCCTTCTAAATACCCTCAGTGTTAAAATATTTACTTTAAATCGGAATTTTTGTTCGAAATATTTTGTCATCCGGAATAAAAATAAAAAAAACTAGGCATATAAGTATTATGTAAAATCTAAATTTTTTTCGCTATTAAAAGAAAATCAAGGATTGTCAATATTAGAAAAAAATTATTATGTTAATTATCAATAGGCTTTTAGGGCATATAAAACAATAAAATTATTTTTCTAAAAGTCGAAAGAGCATAACGTAACTGTAAATGAAAAATGACTGCTTTTAAATTTCAAAATTATTAATTATTTGATTTAAATTTATCTAATTAATCATATCTGTATGTTTTTAACTAAAAATGCGATTTTTTGATTTTCTTTGATGTTTTAATCAAAAATTAATTGAAATAACTAATTTTTCGTTGTTATGGAAATAGATTGGAATTTTTACTTTTAAAATTAAATTTCGATTTAAACTTTATCAGAAAAACTTAGTTCGGAACAACATTTCTTGAGTCCAAAAGATTCCGGATTAAAGAGATTTGATTGTAGCATAATTTAACTTTAAAAACTAATAACGTTATATAACGTTTCATAATGTTCTGCTACATTGAGTAAAAATTAAAAGTTATTTGTACGCATTTTGCTCGTCGACTCTTCCTCAACTCTTCTTTCCTATTCCTCTGAAGAAAACAATCAATTTAAAGAAATATTTTATCATATTGAGCGAAAGAAGAAAATTTTTAAAAATGGCTATACAAAGATTATTGCGAGAAAGGAAGCACCGCGACGAGCTAAATAACCAGACACTAATATACAAAAGGATATGGCATGTTTTCTTAAAAAGGGAACAATTTTAGGGGATGAAAAAAATAATAAAAAAAAAATTTTAACTGCTATTTTTACCTTTTAAACCATATTTCTAATTGTGGTATCAATTTTTTCATTCCCTATAAATTTTTCCTTTTTTAGAAAACTTGTCATATAAATATACATAATAGTCCTTTATTTTATAAAAAATAATTCTAGAATTTAATTAAAATAAAACTTTATATATTGATTGTTACAACGAAAAAATCATCACTGGAGAATACAAAATAAAAGTTGCATTATACACATGCTTGAATTGTCCATTTAGAAATATGTTCCATTTTTAAAAAAATTTCCTCTTTCGCTCAATACAGTGGTTGTAATATAAATGTAACGTCAACCGTAACTTTTAACCGTAACCGTAACCCATGTAAATTAGACTTAATTTTCAATTTTTAAGATGTTTGAGCTGTTAATGGTTTAAAATTGGTTTTAAATAAAAACGACTTTTTAAAACTACAAAAAATTAAAATAAAATCTAATTTCAAATTTTGACCGCTGATTGATAAGAAGATTTTTGAATAATATTTTTTTTAGTTGAAAGAAAGTAAGTAAGATGATGCTGATTGGCTCTAATAAATTGTTTTTTAGTATAAAATAAGGAATATTTTTGTCATTTAAAAAAATATTCAAGTTTTTATAGATGTTCTTAGAAGTTAAATATCTAAGAATCACAAATATTTTATAAGATTTCTAAGAACGAAGAATTTTCTTAACGGAGGTAAGAAATTGAAAATAGTTTTTCCTAATCATAAATTTTTTTTTGTTTATTTGATTAACTTTTATAGTATTATGTTGAAATTAAAATTGAAAGGCACAAAAATTATTTAAAAAAAAAATAGAAATTTAACAAAAAGTCATGTGTGGTATTAGGAAAATTAAAAATTTATTTTTTTAATAAGATAAACAAATAAAATTAATTTTGTTTAAAATTTCTTAATACCATAAAGTTTGAGTTAATAATCTAAAACAACAAGAAGCTCGAAATTTAGAGGTTTTTTTAACTTAAAAAATTAATGATTAGTATAAATTACTCTTTTTGGCAGGAGTAATCAAAATAGATAAAATTTAATTTGTCAAAAAATTAAATGAGACTTGATATGATTATTTAGAAAAAGTAGATAAAATTTCCCTTGAAAAACAATCCAATCTTTCTTTGTTTGATTCAAGGAAACTTTTCAAATTATTATTTAAATAATAGTTGTCAATTTTTAGTTTTTCAAATAATTCCAAATCAAATAGAAGAAATACCAAATAATAGTTAGAGAAAATGTATAGAAGTAAAAAAATCAAATTAAATCCAAAATCTTGTTTGCACCGTTATTCTTACAAAAAATTTTAAACGATTGTTTCTTTATAATTGCTGATTTTTTTAAAATAAATTAAAAAAAAAATATTTACAAAAAAAAATAATAAAAACAAAAAAATAAAGCAAAAGATGCTACAATCAAAATTTTGGTTAATTATATGAGTTTGGCTAATAGTTCTAAGGGTGTTCTTTTTTTGTTTGAGTTAATTGGATCTTCTAACGGTTCAAACATTAAAGGATTTAAACTTAACAAATTTTTTTCTAATTAATTAGGGCTTAACAAATGCAATCTATTATGAATTGTTTCAATATAACTTAAATGATGTAGATACGTATTTGAGCACTGAGGTCCTTCTTTTTGGAATATTTGAAGGGCTTTATATTGAATTCCATGTAATCTCTCAATATTACGTTCGTTTAATATGAAGACGTGCTTGACATAATCAAAAGTTGATCTAATTAGATAAATATTTATTAGCTGGTCGACTTTTAGACACCATCTCTTGAAGGTAAGGCATTTAATGATATTTAGTAACTTAATTGCTTTTTCTCTAATAATTTCAGTGGGATTATTTAAATTTAAATTTCAGTCAAAGTGAACATAAAGGTATTTATATTATGGTTAATCGGAATTTCATCATCAAAAATTTTAAGTTTGAAATTTCCATTAACTAATTCCTTTGGTATTGAACCTCTTAAATAGATTGTAAACGAGCATTTTTTTCTAGCAGTTGATAGTCTCCATTTAGTGAACCAAATTTCAAGTGCCTTCAAATATCTTGGTATTTGGACCTTAATCCTTTTAATGTTTTTTTCTCGATTAAAAGAAAAAAGATCATCTGCAAACAAAAGACTTGCAATTTTATTAATTTGAAATGCATTGCACTCTATGATATCATTGATAAATAAAGAGAATAAGATTGGGGATAAAATCGCAATTTATATTTCGCTAGAAATTTGATCAGACGACCTTGGACAACTTTTTCTATTAATTTGATCCCGAATTAGTAACACTGATAGGTCTTTAATTCGGATTATTTGTATCATTGGGGTATTTCCCGATCATTGTTAATGGTATAATTCTTGCGTTAAAAGGAAGGTTGCTTAAATGTTTGTTTGTGTTTTATCTGGCCCAGGAGCCGCCTTTTTGTTTATTGTTTTTAACGCATTTTCAAGTTCGTCGAAATCAATTTTATCATCAAATTCGTCGTCATTAGGTTGTGTGACAAAAAGTTCTGAGGCTTTCTCTTGTACCAAATCATCTCCCATCATTTTATGTTCATTATCAAACCAAGTTTCTTTTTGTTCGGAAAATGTTTCGGATAATATGGTTCCAAAATGCTTGGCCTTTTGTTCATTTGTTTTATATTCTTTCTCATTTGTTACAAGATGAGGAACCTTTCTTTGATTTGATTTTGTCTCTAGTTTAGAAATTTGCTTTATCTTTTTCCAGTAGTCACTTGAATTTGGTTTTAGATTTGATACATTTCAATATAAAAACCATATATTTTGAAAGTCAATCAAAAAGATCCCTGCATAATACCGTTTACTTATATTTATGTTTAAAATTCTAAACTGATTAATAGAAACTAAATATATCCATTGATTAATTTCTTTTAAATAATTAAAAAAGAAAATGATATAAATTTTTAAAAATCATATATTCCGAAAACTCGGTCAATTTTTTTTTCAGACAATCAGAAAATTGGATAAAGCCGAATTTACGATTTAAAACCCCGGGGTTGTTTGGACGAGTTTACGGTAAAACTTTTTGAAATAATTACATTTTGTTTATTTTAAATCCAGCATATATTTCTTCTTAGTACAATTTTCCTTAATTAAGCGTTCAGTACAAAATTCCTTAATTTTTAAATAGTAATATTTTGCTTAAATAATAATTCAGTATAATTTTCCTTAATTTTCTAACAGTAAACTTTTCCTTAAATAAGCGCTTAGTAAAATTTTGCTCAGGAAATTTTTCACGGGACAATTTTCATTTCAGGACATTTTTGCTAAATAACACATTTATATAAGCTTCCCTTTAAAATCAAATTAATTGAAATAAGGAATTCGATTTTTTCCTTTACTTTTATTTTATTAGACATGATTTGTGTTTTGGTTTAGTTTTTTTTTTTTAAATTTAAAATATTTAAAAAAAAAAAATTTGGGTATAATTTTTTACTATTCATTCAACTATCTTTTCTTTTTCTAATTTCGCTTGTACAAGTTGTACAAAATTGATTTGAGCGTGTACAACCAATCGTACTATGAATTTATTCAAAAAACTAATTAAATTCCGTTAAAATTTGAAAAAATAAAATTTGAACTTATTCGAGATTTTCGAAGGATCAATCATAAAAAAAATATTTTTGAGAATCTTTGTTTAGGTGTACAATTTTGCGAGGAATTCAAAACTGTCGTCGTTTTTTTCCTAGCTTTATCCTATCGATTAGTAAAATTATGGTAAAGTAAAATAGTAAAAAACTTCAGAGTGCCGTCTGAAAGAGACTTTATAAAGAATAGTCGAATGCTTGTTTTTAAAAAACTTCTTAGTTTTTCGTTCTAAAATAGCGAACAAGGTGCAAAATTTTAACAAAAATTTCCTAATTTATTTGTGAACAGAGTTGGTCAAAAGTCAAAAAGTCAAGTGAAAGTTTAACTTTTACTTTCATAAATAATTTTTTGAAAGTAAAAGTCTGACTTTAACTTTAAATTTTTTTTATTTATTTGACTTGCTGAAAATATTTCCGAAAAGTCAAGTCCAATAAGACTTTGAAAAGATAATTTAGAAAAGTCAAGTTTGACTTTGACTTTTAAAAATATTTTTATCAAGTCATAGTAGGACTTTTACCTTGGTTTTTCAACTTTTTTTACTAAATTTCGAGTTTTATTCGAAATAATATTTTTTGTGATTTAATTTTTTTACTGAAATAAGAACATTACTTGAGTCAAGTCATTACTTGACTTTAATTTTATATTTTATTCAAAGTAAAGTTCGGCCTTGACTTTGAAAAATATTTTATCCAAAGTCAAGTCATTACTTGACTTGGTTTTAGCTTTTGTTTTCAAGTCAAGTAATGACTTTACTTTATTTCAGTATTTAACGTCAAGTAACTTGACTTTGAAAATAAAATATTTAAAGACTTAACAAACTTAACTTTATTTTTAAAAATAAATCTAAGTAAAGTGTTTACTTAACTTTGACTTTTGACCAACTCTGTGTGTGAATAATAGTGAATATCTTAGACGTTGATAAAAGATTTTAAACTACAAGTATCGATATAAATGAGATCTCAAGCAAGTTTGAGCTATCAAATATTAAGAGAATTTACAATTAGATAATCGGTTATCTAATAAGCTAATGGCGAATTGTAAATCAATTAGTTGATTTATTAGAATCCTAAAATATAGAATTAAAAATCGAATATAAACAACTTGTTATTCGAAATAAAGTAAACTATAGACTATTGTGGTTGAAATCATAGACAAAATAATTGCCTTATGAAAAAAGATGCTTCATGTGCTGAATCTTGTCATGAAACGAAAGAATGTAAATCAAAACAAATCAAATGTTTAAACTGTTCTGGGTTATACAAATGCTATAATGACGATTGTGAGAAATACGCTGGAAAAAAATTTTTTAAGAAATTGATTTTGTCTAAAAAACCTAATCGTTGAGTCATTTCTCTCAAATAAGCATACTATCACTTAATCACCAACGGCAAGAACTTAGATATCAATTCATGTTATACAGTGTAATTTAACATTTTTTTTGTAAATTATCGTAAAATAATGTAGTTTTACGAAAATTCACAATGTGGTTTTAGGTAAGTTTATGTTTATTTAAGTAAAATGTCGTAAAGTTACGTAATTTTACGTAAATTAACTTCAAAACCATGTTTCAAAACGGTACTCTACGTCAATCTTACGATTCTATTTTTTAACCATCTTTTTAAACATAAAAAAATTAATGCAAAAACCTAAAAAGACTAAAAAAAATTTCGTCACGGATTTTTTTTTGAACATTTGACTAGTTCCCTTAAACTGCAAAATCATCGAACAGGACAGATTAATCCTGTTTGTTTTTTCTAAAATTCTAATCTGTTTTGAGAATAAATAAAGTATAAAAATTGGAAAGAATTGAAAATAATTTAAAAAAGATTCAAGTCAAAAATTTATTTTTTAAAAATGTAAACTTTTTTCGGTCGTAAAAAATAAAAGCATCTTTCATTTGTTTTAAATTTTTTTTGAAACTTGATCTTAGTTGTAACAAAGACAGTGGTTAATTTAATAGATAGATCAATTAATTCAAATGTGCTTAATGCACTTAGTCCAAGAAAAAGTCCCAAATTGTCTCCAAGCTCAGATATCAAATCAATCAAGCTAATTAACAATACTTCCTCTATTAAAGTAAATTCATTTGAATCCATATAAATATTTACTGATAAAATCGATTTTTTTGTATTTCCTTTGTTTTTTTTCTTTAAAATTTTTTCATAGTCTCGTGACGGATAATTAGATTTGGACACGAGTGTAGAATACTGTTCATAATTACATTCTTTTGGACATAATCCTCCACATTTACTCACATAATCACCTGTATAAAACGCTTCTTTTATCAAACTAGGACAGCTAATTAAATAATCTTCATAACTAAGATAATACTTTGGTGATTTTGCAACCTTTTTAAAACCACTTATGTCATATTTGTCATTACAAGATGGTATGTTTGAATTTTTATTCTTATATTTGACTAATTTTTCATCATAACAACCACAATTTTGAATTAATTCTTTTTGATAGCAAAGCTCAAAACAATACTCTTTTGAATAAGTACCAGTAAGTTGAATTGTTTCATTAAACAAAGATTCGTCTTCTAGGACAAAACGTAATGACTGATCAGCACATTTATTTGACGGCTGTGGTAATATCTTGATTCTAGTTTTATGAATTTCAATATTTGTATGGGTACCAGGTGATACTAATATACCGTGATCATCATTTGTTATAACTCGATCTGAGTCATGAATAAATACTAATAAACCTGCTTCTTGAGAGACTGGTGATTGAAATTCGCGTGAACCAGTAAATATTTCTAAACTTAAACCGGAATTTTTACCAAATTTTCCTTCTGTATTTTTAAATAAGCCAATTTTTAATTGAGCTCCATCACCTGATGAATTAATAAATTCAAAATCCCCCAAATCGCATTTAATAGAATTGAAATAACATGAAAAAATACTGCTATTTAAAGTATCTATCTCTAAATTACTAGAATAACTGCTGTCTAAAAGTAAATAAGAGGAAACAAAATTATTTTTTGATATTTGAAATGTTTCTTTAAGATCCAAATTATCAGAAACACTTATGAATTCATCATAATCTGATATAGTACGAAAATGTTTTTTATAATTTTTGAAGTTCAACCAATTTATAAGTTTTATGGTTATTGTTGGAAAAGTGAAATTTTTTTCGGTAACTAGTTTAATGCGAGTTGTTACATTGAATCTAAAATAGTCAAAAAGTAAACTATAAATCTTTTCGCATACAATACCTAGGAACACAAGGATTATACAAGTCCATAGAATTCTTGTAATTAGACCTTTTGATTCGGTTATTTTCGGAATGCCTGTTATGGTTGTTTTTTTGGACCATTTTTTAAGTTCTTTGGTAATCGAATTTCGTCGTATTTCTTTATTCATTTTTTTTTTAAATTTTGATAGCGATCACAAAATAAATTTTGTTTTTGATATAAACACATGTTTTTTCTAAAAGTAAATTTCCGGTAGCTATCAATTTTTAAATATTAATTTACAATATTCGAAAAGACACGATCTACTAATTTACTTTGAGTTTATTTTTTGATAAAAAAACCAATGAAAAGATTAAACCTTTTGATTCTGCTGAAAAAAACTGTTTTAATTGGTTTTAATTTAGCTTTTTTTGTATTTTCATGAAAATTAATTTTTGATATAAAAAATATCATCTTAAAAATAAAATTACACAAATTACATAAATTCAAGAAAACTTTTAGAAACGTTGAATATTTTCAGGTATTAGAGAATATTAAAATGATGATGATAAAATATCTAGAAGTGAAAATAATAGAATTTTTTTGACTCTATGAATTCAAATGTCCGAATTTTCCAATAAGAATTTTTAATATTTAAATTAAAGATTTACTTAAAAAGCATGAAATCTCATACTAGCTTTTTTGTTGAGTAAGATATTTTAACTAATAAAAAAATCTGTAAAAAAGCAAAAAAAGACAAACTGTTACTAAGGTTTATATAGAATAATTCCATTATATTCTAGTAATATTTTGGCAATTTTTCATCATTAGAATAAAAGCCGCAAAGGTTTACGCAATTTAATGTGATAATTTATTTGATGTTTTTCGGATTAATTTTTTTTAGATTTTTAAATAAAAATTAATTTTCTTAGTACCATAAACTCTGGTTGTTACTAAAACACGGACCAGTCACTTTTTAAAAATTTAAAAAATAAAATAGCTTTTAAAATTTTATTTAAAAAAAAAATTAAAATACGAAAACAATAATTATTACAAATTTCTTAAGAAATCGCGTGTCAACAAATCAGCCTGTCTTATTGGCTCAGGTATTCGACATTTTTTGGCTACTAGCTTCAAAATCCATAAACAAGTACTCCAACTAATTTTATTACCAATAGAAACGTAGACTGGATTAGATGATTGATCAGTTGATCTATAACAATAGCCTAGGAGTGAATTATCACTCTCTAATCTACTTCTTAACTCAAAATAGTCACCAGCTTTTTTAAGTTCATTTTTTATTCTATTTTTATGATCTTCATTTTTCTCTAAGCCAAATACTTGAAATAGCTGTTTACTTACACCGATTGTTGGCGTATCACTATGATAACCAATATGACATGCCATTCCAAATTTATTTCCATGCAACAAACCATTACCATCTATAAAAATACAATGTGGATAATATTTAGGATTATTGATTTTTAGTTTTTCTAATTTCTTTAAAAGAAACGGTGCTTCACGATAAGCCAAAAACCCCGGCACATAAGGCTGATCCATTTTTATAAGTTCTAAATCTTTATACACACATTTAAAATTATCTTTCAAATCAAAAACAAATAAACCAGAACACGCTGTGTCTTCATCTTTTACAAATGAAATGTCCAAGCCAGCAACATATCGTAGTTTTTCATTTTGGTAATTTGGATATTCGTTTAAATCATCGAAAACTTCACGATTTATTTGCCAAGGCTCTGTATCGTATAGTTTAAGTTTTTCTCTATTTTCTAGCTGCTCTTGAGTCCATTTTCTTATTATTTCAGGATCAACTTGATCTATAGCAAAATGTTTATCTTGATTTTGAATTTCTTTTTCTTTGGAATTTTGATCATTTGACATTTTAAATTTTTTTAAATTGTGTATATTTATTTTAAAATCATTTCGATAAATTATTTCTAAATTCAAACAATAAAAATTATGAATTTCAACTGAAACTTTAAATTACCGAATAAATTTTTTTCAAAAAAATCACATAAAAAATATTAATTTATTAAAGTTTTTGAAATTTAATGATTATAAGATGATCATTGATAAAAGCGTATACTTGAGACCGAATAGGACGCTGGAAAAATAACTGCTAAAGCCACGTAATGGCTAGACGCTTTTTATCTAATGTTTGTCATTGTGTAAAATAATTTTAATTTTTAATATTTATATTATTTCTGCTTGATTTTTTAATTAAAAATTTCAATTTTAAAAGCACTTTGTCCTAAAACATCCAAATTTTCAAAATAATGCACCTTTTTTCTAGCTTAAACTTGAGAGAAACTTTAGCAATAAAATTTTCCTTAAGTCAGGTTTCAAGAGAAATCTAAGCACTTCATTAATTCTTGAATGAGGCTTTAAAAAATCAAATCAAATCTTCTTAGCTTGCTTATTTTTTTTAAAATTAATTTTCAAATTTTTTATTGAGAAAACCGATAGGCCATAACAATAATCCAATGTACTCTTTTAACCGTTAAATAAGGATTTTTCGAAGCATTTAGTAAGGTTCCCTAAATCGTAAACTTTAGTATCTTAAAATTTTATTACTAAAATGAAAGACGATTTCAAAAATTTAATATATAAAAACAGAAAGATATTTTTACAGGATTTTTATTAGAATACTATTAAAATTGAATTATTGGGGTTATAACGAATTGGTTCGAATAAGCCAAGTTTTCCAGTTAATATTTTCAATTACCGTATTTCTTTGCGACGAAGTACATGCATCTAAATCCGAGTTTTCGACTATTATCCTTATCTTATTTGGTCAATTTTTTTCAACCAATCAAAAAATTGGATAATACTCGAAAATTCGGGTTTAGATAGATGCACTTCGTTGCAAGGTAATACGGTATTATGTTATTCACTTTAATCAGATTTTTTGCCAAAAATCAAAACTTCAAACAAAAAAAAGTATGGACTACAAGATGAATAAAATAGATTTACTTTTGAATGATATTCCATTATGAGGTATGACCAAAACGACATCGATTTGAAAAATTAGAGCTTTCAAAAATAAACAAAGTTCAATTTTAGATTTATTTATTTTCATTTAAATAAAAATTTATAACAAAAAATAAAGAAGATATACAAAAAAAAACTTTTTTTTTAAATTTACTTTTAGAATTAACGAATTGTTTAAGAATAAGGATTCCGTCAATAATCCCAAGCAATTATATTTGTAAATTGGCAACCAATCAACAAGAAAAAAAAAATACTCTAACAACAAATCAACAATTTTACACTTAAAACAAAAAGTTTTCAAAATTTCAAATATCATTCGATTTATCGAACAGGCTTGAAATTTTAATTAAAATTAAAATAACATAAAATTGGAAAATTGTTTTTTTTTTCTTAAATGTAAGGCTTAAATTAGTTATTTTATTTTTTTAATAAGTATCCAATTTGACATCTAAAGTTCGACCGTCGAAATTAGAGCCATTAAAAAGTTCAACAGCTTTTTGAGCTTGTTGCGGAGTAGTAAAACGAATCAAGCCACAACCACGCGATTTACCTTCTTTCATTTTGATTTCAGCGAATTCAATATGTCCAGCTTGACGAAATTTATCACGTAATTTTCTATCGTCCCAAGAAAATGGAATCTAAAAATTAAAAAAAATAGAAATATTCAGATTCAACATTCAAATCAGATTCAACTCGAATCAAAACAAAAAACGAAACTTACATTTTTGACAAAAACTTTCGAAATCGAACCACCTGACGAGCTTGTTTGTGACGATTGCGAACCATTAAAATTTCCCAAAAGACCTAGAACACATCAAAAATTATTTAAACGATTACTTGAAAGAATCACAAAAGAAATTTCTTAATAAACCGGCGAAATTTTCTACACCAATCTTATGCCACCTTATCTTGCCTAATTTCTGAAAGGGCTATAAAAAAATATCCATAATCAGAATGTCAAATTACTAGGCAAAATTAATCGTCTTTATTTTTAAGTTATTTTCAAAGTTTTGTTTTAAATTTTAATTAATTTGTGAAACTGTTTAATGTGTTTTCAATGTAAAACAGTTAAATTAGGAAAAAAATTATTTTTTTGTATCTCCAAAAAAAATGTCACAAATCTTCTACATTTAATTCCAAAATCAAATTTTTTCAGAATTATATAGTTAGAAAATTTTTTTTCAATATTGCCCAATTGTATAGCTAGCTTATAATTAAATAAATACAAGACTAGTAAAGTTGCTTGGGCGATTTAAATTTTTTTTGTTGCTTAAAATTTTGTCAACCTGGCCAGGACTCGTACCCTCGACCTTTGTGTCAAGATCGAAATTTAGTCAACAAACGAACCAACTCGGACAAGTCAGCACTCAAAATAAACATGTTTAAAAATGAATTTAAAAAGTAAAAAATAACTCTTACCAAGACCACTATTAAAACTATCAGATGCACTCATGGATAAACCTGTATTCAATCCGGTCCCGAGACCTGTTAACGCAGTCAAAGCACCAAGAGTCAACGGATTATTTGTCACATTAGGAGTAACTGGCGCAGCAGCACCGCCAGCTCCTAATAAATTCAAACCCAATGCATTTCCGATTGATTTTAAACCACTTGGCAAATTAGATTGAGATTGACTAGAAAAACTACCCTTATCCCTATGAGACGGCTCATCACTAGGTTTTGTATCAAATCTCACAGTCATTTTACGATCCATCAATGTCTGATTATTAAACATGCTTACTGCATTGAGAGCCTCAAATGGCGAATCATACTCAACTACAGCCATACCACGTGATCTATTATCCCTATCACGAAATAAACTCACGCTACTAACATGTCCGGCTAATTTAAAAACTTCTTTGATTTTTCTTTCGTCAACTCTATAGTCTAAACTAGCTACGAAAAGTCGATTGGTCACAGGACCTTCAACTTTTAATTGACTAGCTAATTGATTTAATAAATGTGTTTGACTAGCCGAAGGATTTAGAGAAGGAATTGCAGGTTGAGGAGCTACAGGGTTAGCCATTCCTAGTAGATTTAACAAATTAGGACCAGCTGCGCTAGTTAGAGAACTGGCTAAGGTCGATGCCAAAAGAGCAGCTGCAGCAGCCGAATCAGTATTAACGTTCGACGTACTAGAACTATTGGAATTTTTCAAATAACTTTCGCCAGTCATTTCTCTAGCTTGTCTAGTCTTAAAACCTTCGCCGTCAATTCGAACAGAAATCTTTCGGCCACCTAATTCATATTGATGCATTTTTTCAACAACTTTTTGAGCGTCACCTTCCGAGCGAAATTCAATGGTAGCCACACCGAGAGACTTGCCGTCTCGTTCATAGACTTCACAGTAAATTGGTTCTAATTGACACTTCTCACGAAATAAATCTTTCAACTCAGTCCAGCGAATATCATAAGGAATGTTACTCACGTAACAAGTCCTTTCCCATTTATATTTGTCACTATGACGTGAGGGCTTATCACTACGACGCGATTCGCGTCTATCACGAGAGCGTCGTCGAGACCTAGAACGGTCACGACGTCGACGATCGTTTGATCTTGACCTTTCACGTCTACTACTACTATAATTATTAGTTTCTTGGTGAGATCTTTTAGAATTTGAATTTTCATCATGAGCAGATGGTGACAAGCTACGAAATCCGATAAAAAAAAACAAAATTCAACATTAAGAAATATACCACGCGGAAGCGAATTTTTTTAAGAAATAAAAAAATATATTTATAGAAATAAAAATTTCTAATTACCTTCGTTTAGCGCTTTGATTAATTTGAGAAGAGTTTTGTTCCTGTTGTACAAGTTGTTCTTGTTGTTGATGTTCTTCTATTTGAAGACCATTTGTTTGGTTAAAGCCTTCAACAGAAACAAAACTGTCCTCTTCACGATTAGTCATTACTTCCATTTTTTTAAATTTTATTTTATATAGTCTATTTTTAATTGATTTTAATTTAGAGTTGGTTTAAATACCGAATTTTTTTTTAATATATATATATATATGCTCTAGTCAAATATGAATTTTCGATTTCTATATGAATATGTAGACATTTTTTTCTATTATTATTTTTATTATTAAGAAATTATGAAAATTTTTTTTATTAAATATATATATAAATATATAAAGATATGAATATTTGGTACAAGTAAATAATAAAAAATGCTGATACTAAGTTTGTCTTTTAAATCGTGAAATTCTTAACTATTTTTGCTTAAAAAATATTAACTTAAACCAATTGGTAGAAAAGTATCGTAAGATACAAATATTTATCAATAAAGCTATATTTTGAGATATTATTCAAATAGACTAATCAAAACTAATCAGATGCTTGAATAAAAAGGGGATTTTTAAGAGTTTCGTTCTAATACTGATGACATAAATCTTTAGAGATTAGAATTGTCTTTGAACCAACTAAACGAATGGTGAAAGTACCGTTTCGTATTTTACTATCGGGTTCCATTATATTTTTGCAAAATTTTGAAGTTTAACAAAAAAAATTCAATATAATATTTGAGAAACCGTGCCGTACTATAAGACCTATTTGGCAATATTATGAACTTCCATATATATTATTTTTATTGACAGGGGTAATACCCATTACCCTGATACTGGTAATTTTATGTAAATTTACGTACCTTTTTTTGTAATAATTTCAAAAAAAATGAGCTAGCTATTTTACCTTTTTCATTAAATGAAAATTTCTTAACTTTTGACCTATATTTGTTATTAAGTTTACAGCACAGTATAAATTTATTGGCGCTTCCTAGTATCAAGCAAAAATTCTATGATCAAATATAACTTAACCTATTTACATTATGTAAGATTCTAAAAAAAGTGATTTCCTTAGATTTATTGACTCTTCTATGAATCTAAAAATCGAGTTAACAAAAATGTTTTTAAAAAAGTAAAGATTTTACAAATTTAAAAAAATTCCTATTCAAAGGATGGTTTTTCCAAATTTTTATAAGTTAAGGGAATTTTTTAACCCGGAGAGAAGGATGAACTTTTAAATTTTTTTAAAATCTTTTTTCCAATGTTATAGAGGTATTTATTTTTTTTAATAAAAAATTGTATTTGTAACTTAACGGAACGTTTGGTAAGTACATTTTTTCATTAATAAATAAAAAAATCCAAAAAAAATTTTTTTGCAAAAAAATTATATCAGTGGTTTCAAAATTTTGCCAAAATATAATGTGATCCAGTTTTCGCTCACCTAGTGGACATTTTTGTTTGATTGGTGTCCAATAAATAAGATTTTATTCGGTAATATTTATAGAAAGAAATTTCACATGACGTCATGAGTCATTTTTAGACCAAGACCAAATAAATTATTTTTTTTTAAGCAATAAAGTTGAATTTTACCTTTTTATCAAGCGATTACTTAAAAAAAGTTACTTTCAACATATTTTTATTCAAGAAAAAATTTTAGGACTTTTTATTTTTTACCAAATTTTACGTAAATTATTACATCATTACCATAAATCGATAGTATCGATATAATATCAATTTGATAATTTATACTACTAAATTTTTTAAAGTGTCTTAAGACATGTTTCACTTTAAAATTGCCTTTATTCATAAAACAAATTAGTTTATAAAAATAAAAATCATTTTTATAAGGTTATTTTCATTAAAATCAAATTTCCTAAATCAAAAATTATAAATTCAAAAAATTATTTTTAATCAAAATATGTATAAGAATAAAAAAGACTTGAAAAAAAATTTTCAATAGTACTAACAAAATAAAATAGCGGCGGTATAAACCTTGACTCGAAAGAGTTGCAAGCTAAGCATTTTGATTTTGAAAAGCAAAAAAAAAAAAGAAAAACAAAGTTAAGATTAATTTTTATGTATGTTGTTAGAGTTGTTGCTGCCGCCGATATTTTTTACTCCATCCATCCAAGCTTTTTATTTTGTTTAATACCAAACTTTGCACAAATAGTTTTCTATAAACGTACCTGAATTCAAATTTAAAATTTTCAAACTCAAACACAAATACACGACCGCTTTTTTCAACAACAACAACAACTAAAAAAAATGCAAATTCCTAAACTCACGCGTCGATTTTTGAAATTTGCAATAATCAAAATAAAATAATGTGTATGTATAAATACATGTTTTCTATAAAAAATAATTTTTTTAAATTTGCAATAATTTACTTGAAACCAAAATCTAAATCTTGCTGCAAATATAAATTATATAAAACTAGTGAGTTTTTTTTTTCGAGTGAGAGTAACACAGCGTCGTATATTTTATTATATAGCTTGCTTAAGTTGCAACAACTATAGTTATTCAGTTGATTTTCATACTTTTTTTTTTCTCTATTAAAGCTTTTTTTAGCTTTTTTTTTTCCAAAAAATATATAAAAATCTTAAATAAAAGTTTTCTACACTAGGAAAAATATTTTATCTATTTTAAAACTTAAATAAATGAATTCGGATTAATTGACCTTATAATTTTTTTTTATTTTGCTTTAGATAAAAGTCGTTTAAAATGGAAGCGTTGAAGCGATTTTCATTAGGTGCCCTTCGCCTTTCAAAGACTTCACAAGTCATTAATACACAATTCAATAAAAATGCTGCCTTAACATCATCATATTTATTGAACAACCGTAAGTTTATTTGCCTAGCCTTATAAAGAGGCTAATCAATTTAAATTTTACTTTTTTTTTAAATAGGTCTTTATGCTACACAAGCTAAAACAGCCCAAGCTTCGGCTGTTCCAAAAGGACGCATTGTATCAGTAATTGGTGCCGTCGTCGACGTACAATTCGATGAAGGTTTACCACCAATTTTGAACGCCTTAGAAGTCGAAGGCAGATCACCAAAACTTATCCTAGAAGTTGCCCAACATTTAGGTGAGAAAAAAAAATAACAAGAATATTTTTTTTATTTAATAATACGCACATATAGCTAGAGCCTACAAATAACCAAAATATTTAGCCTAGGTGTAGATCAGTGTGCTATACTAAACCAACAGACTTAAAATCTATGATTGAAAAATCAAATTCTTAAATATTATTTCAATATATTTTTTAAGTCATAAAAAAATTAAAACTGACTGATATTTTAAAGTAAAAAAAAAATTCAAGCATTCACTCAAATTTAGGACTTAAATCTCAATTTAGATCCTGAATTATTTTAAAAATGCTATATCAAATAATACACTCCATGATTGAGATGACTATCTAATATCAATCTCAATACATAAGGGTACTAACATATTTATTAATTATGGGCTAAAATATGAAAAAAAAATTTTAAATTTTTAAATTTAAATTTTTTTTTTTGTATAGGAGGTAACACCGTCAGAACAATTGCTATGGACGGTACTGAAGGTTTAGTTCGTGGTCAAAAATGTAACGATATCGGATCACCAATTAGAATTCCAGTAGGTCCAGCTACATTGGGTCGTATTATGAACGTCATTGGTGAGCCAATTGATGAACGTGGTCCAATTACAACCAACGCATACGCTGCCATCCACGCTGAAGCTCCAGAATTCACTGCCATGAGTGTCCAACAAGAAATCTTGGAAACTGGTATTAAAGTCGTCGATTTGTTGGCTCCATATGCTAAGGGAGGTAAAATTGGTTTGTTCGGTGGTGCTGGTGTAGGTAAAACTGTATTGGTCATGGAACTTATCAACAACGTTGCCAAATCTCTCGGTGGTTATTCAGTATTCGCTGGTGTCGGTGAAAGAACTCGTGAAGGTAACGATTTGTACCATGAAATGATCACCACTAAGGTCATTGACTTACAAGGCAATAACTCAAAGGTATCACTTGTATACGGTCAAATGAACGAACCACCGGGTGCTCGTGCTCGTGTCGCCTTGACTGGTTTAACTGTTGCCGAATATTTCCGTGATGTTGAAGGCCAAGATGTATTGTTGTTTATTGATAACATTTTCAGATTCACCCAAGCCGGTTCAGAAGTATCTGCCTTGTTAGGT